>JAJIBD010006503.1:0-2500 GCA_021461705.1 Cryptotis parvus | reverse complement strand
GGAAATATTTAAAATAGACTGGCATGGTTTTGTGTGACAGATCACCAGCTACCTTTGATTTTATCCAGTACACACTATTTTATTAGCATTCTGATTTTATTGTCTATAGGAAGCATGAAAATAAGTTAACATGCATGAGACAATTGGGAGGAAATTTCTTAAAATATATCATGTGAAGTTTCTGAATCATACAGAGTAGTCATAAGCTCTGTTCTCTTCTCTCTGCTTTTCAATGAATTGAGCTATCAAGGATTTTAGAAAGTGTATCCTAGAAGTATAGAAATACTGAAGAAAGAAAATTGATTAAAAATTTAAGTGCACTAGTAAAAAATCAAGTAAATAAGGATAGTATAATTTGATTGATGATCATTCTACAAATCATGGTTAATGATGATGTGTTCTAAAAGCAATATAAGTCTTTACACAAAACTTCAGTTCATAACCTGTATATTCATTAAATCTGAAATAGTCAAATGGATTGCACACAAAAGTCAGTAGAGTGAATAAAATCAGTTCTTAAGAATTTTTTTCTATTTGTTTTTGGCCCATTTAGACCTCAAGGATAAACTTACTAACTAATTTATACAATGAGAGTGAGATAATATAATGGATGAAAGAATCAAGATGAAAAATTATTCCAATAGGCTCAAATAATGGACCAAGTCTAACAAGATAACATTTAATGGAAATAAAAGTTAGGGCCATATTAAATACATGATATTAATTCCATATGATAATAAAGAAGAGATATGTCTATAAAATAATTTATATGAAATATATGTTGGAATTTTATTTGACAAAAATAACTAAATTTTTTCAATATGAAGTTATTAAATACTGTCTAGAACTTGAGAAAAGGACTCATTAAAGGTGCATTTGGACATTGTTGGAATTATAAAAATGGATTGCAATATATTTTTCCTACTAGTGTTCATTGAAAACTATCTGGTTGAGTGTTACTAGCAACCATTTCAAATTTATGTTTATCAATTTTTACAACATCTTTGACCTGAGAGTTGGGCTTCTCATCTGTTCTTAACTCCAAATCTAGTCTCTTGTCTATTTTTGTGTTTTAAGTAATACATGTGTACAACTACCCTGGGCAAATAGAGATTGCAGTTATAAGATACAGAAGACATATTTTGTGGCTTTAAGGGCATATTTGGATTTGAGCTTAGTTTAGTGAGTTGGAAATGGTATTCAGGTACCAGGAATGGAAACTTAATATTATTTTCATCCCATGTATGATTTTCTAATTCTCTAAATGAAACATCTAGCTCCTTTTTCTAAATAAAAAGGGTAACTTTAATAGTGGTTGGGGGACACAATGGTGCTGGGATTTACCTGGGTCTCATTCATGTGCTCCAGAACCTTGGGCCCAGCCCTAGCCCTCAATCCTTTACTCTGATATCTTATGGAAGTACCTACCTACGATTCTTAGCCTTTTGTATACACATGTGCTCATCACTCAGGGACTGAAAAGTGCGGCTGTGAATGTTTTCTGCCTCCAGAACATGGCTAGCCCTTATTGAGCAGTATTGATCTATACACATGACTGTGCTTGCAACATCCACCACTACCTATTTGGGCTTAATATGTGTCACCTTCAACAAATAACTCTTTACCTAGTAGATGACATGCTGCCATCTAGAGTCTTGCATTTGGCCAAGAAATGCCCACTAGTTGGTCTTAGATCCATATTCTCACTACCTTATCTCAGGGGTGGCTTCCAAATTCAAACAGTCAAACAAACAAACAAACACAAATCCATACTACTTACTTCTGACTTGTTCACCATTTAGTAGAAAAAATACTGTAATTTCCTAAAGTTTATTCGTTTCAACCATTCTCTTGGCTATCTTGTAGGGTTCTAAAACTGAAAAACAGTATTTTTAATACTTATTTAGATTTAAATACTTATTTCGATTTACATATCTAGATTTGAGAAAAATGTTAGTATTACACAATTTTTCTTTTCCAATAGTGAGAACATTTTTGCTAGAGCAGTAGAATACATAGATATTTCTTCTTATTATGTCTTTGTGTGTGTGTGTGTGTGTGTGTGTGTGTGTGTGTGTGTGTGTGTGTGTGTGTGTTGGGGTGGAGTCAGAGTTGCAAGATACACTCTGTGGGAGCCAGTGAAATCTGTTCTGTAAATCTGTTTTCAATATCAGAATACTTGCCATAGTCTTAAAATAATGCTCTTTTTTTGTTGGTGAAACACTCAGAATGAGCACAGTTTTATAGATGGCTGAAATAATCTGCAGTCACATGCTAAGTGCCCCAGGGAGTAAGACTATTTCTTTATTATTTATTTATTTATTTATTTATTTATTTATTTATTTAGCTTTTTGTGTCACACCCAGTGATACTCAAGGGTTATTTATTTGTGGCTCTGTAATCCAATGCTTGGGAAACTATATGGGATATTGGACATTCAACCAGGGTCAGCCATGTACAAGGCAAGCACCCTACCCTCTGTACTATCGTTTTGTCCAGA
>JAJIBD010006502.1:0-46281 GCA_021461705.1 Cryptotis parvus | reverse complement strand
ATGACCTGCACCAGGCTGGCAACGAAAATGTATATTATTAACCGCCATTGCTGCGGTGAGGCTATGGCATAACTTCGGAATTGTATACACCGCTGATGCAAACTTAGCTTGGAGAAATGGCACTATGCAGTACAATTAGAGACATGGATGCCCTATAATCCCGCCACTATCAGCCATGAGCTAGAGAACAATGTCACTCGTGTGCTACAGATATTTACACTGCAACTACTGTATTGGAGCAATGACCACCCAAAGGAGGAAAAATAAAATCTGATAACATATATGTGCACATATCATGCAATAAAAATTGAGCTATTTTAAAAAGCAAAATAAACATATTTTGGCATTTATTCCTATGATTGATCTCTCTGGTACAGCAATAAGTGGGAAGCAGATCAGGAGAACAGAATAAAGGATATTATGATGCTTTTAGACAACTATGCAAGACAATAATTTCGAATTTTGTTTCTCATTGCATGTAGATGGAACAAACATGCAGGAGGATCACACCAACTCCAGGTTAGTGACTGGATCTGGAACTAAGGCCAAAGACTTGGGAAGAAATTCAGCAGTGTTAACAATATTTGTGAGCATTTTCATTAATTCTTGTTTGTTTCCTTAAACTGAAGCTTGGAGGATGCTATTTCATTCGTCTCCATATCTTTTAAGGTAGAGAACATTTAGAATTTTCAAAAGGAGAATAAAATAATTCCAGTGTTTAAGGCAGATGTGAATAGAGAGCATAAACACAGAGGTCTGGATGTGTCCTCTGTACAGTGTTTCCATATCAAAAGCCCAGACAGGGAGGAGAATTAAGGCGGTCACTTGGCATGCAGTCAGCCCAGTTCAATCCTTGGCACACATATGGTCCCCAAACATCACCAAGAATGATCACTGAACACAGAGCCAGAGTGAAAATTAAGCCGTGAGCACCTCCGTATGGTCCAAAATCATATATCTATATAGAGATATCATATACCATCTAACATATCTAGTATATGCATTTATACAATTATCTACAATATATGTGTGTATACACTTATATCCACCGCAAATTTAGTAACCAGGGCCTGTTTGCAAAGTCCAAATGCATTCTGCATCTCATTGAAAATGACTTTGGATCTAACCACTACGAAAAGTGCTCCATTTAAATATAACAGCGAGTTCAGCATGTTCTCAAGTTTCTCTGCTTTTTCTTAAAGTCACTGAGATTGACTATTTGCTAATGTCAAACTCACCTGTGCTGAGAATAATTCAATTATAAACCAGCATTGGGGTAATTAATTCAGCTTATCCTAAAGTCCAGAATGATAGTGCATAAGGCAGGGTACTTACCTTACACAAGAGCTGGCCCACGTTTGAGCCCCAGCTACTCCCATATGATCATGAGCCTCTCAGGGGGTAATTTCTGAGTGCAGAGTCAGGACAGATCCTGAGCACCAACAAAGAAATAAAATTCACTTACCCTGATAATCCCCTCCCTCAACTCTGAGATCAAAGGTCGGACCCTTTAGTCTGGATGGAACCAATGGTTTAGAATGAGGAGCCAGCAAAGTCAGAGGAGAGAGAGAGCAAATGAAAGCAAGGACCAAGAAAACTTACGTGTGGACACAAGTGAGGTCCATGCCGGCTCTGACTCGTGATGCGCTCTGATGACTGCACGATGAGAAGGGATGACACATGGGAAAAAGACTGATTTTAAGGAAAATGTGTGACTGTGTTTTGAAAGCCCCAAAAAGGTTAAATTCATGGGGTTCTATTCCTCTAAAAAGTCAATATTTGGATTTGTAAAGTCCAAGATAAGCCAGTACAAAATAGCATAAAAATCCCTTGACCTAACTCACAGTTTATACATTAAGTCAATCAAAAATAAGTTATCAGCTGCTCTGTCAGTATAGAAAAATCAATATTTTCTATCATCCCATCTGCTTTAGGAGTGCAAGTTAATAAATTTGGCTGGTGAAATTTTCTTCTCTCTTCAAATTCTGGAGGAAAATATATTTTCAATAGTTAAACTAGTCAGTTACTATATAGAGCAATGAAAAATGAAATACTATTATTTGTACATGGGAGTCTGCCCATGTTCTGTAATAGAAATGCTCCCCCCCACTAAAGCAGCACACCTGTATTACAGCTCAGGTTCCGTGCTCTGTGCCCTGCTGCTCCCTCCTGCCTCCCAACGTCATCCGCCTTGGCCAATAGGGTGTCGTCCAGCAAAGGACGAAATAACTCCAACTCTAGAAAGCAGCTAAGCATCTATGGGCCCATTTTCCATCAAAATGTATTGGCTTTCCTCTGAAAATATATAATTGACTCTTTTTTAGATAATTCAGCTGCTTTTTGTTTGTTTTGATGTTTTGTTGCTGTTGTTAGTTTGTTATTTGGATTTTAGGTTTTAGGGGTTACACAGCTGGCAAGACTCAGTGGCTACTCTCAGCTGGGTGTTTGGTCATGCTCAGCCATGCTTAGGGACTGTGGAGTGTTGGCAATTGAACCCGGGCTCCCCATAAGCTAAGTATGTGCTGCCGGATCTCTGCCTTTTCACTTAGATCATCTGAACATGTGTGGACCAGATCCACCATAAATTCAGAGACTCTTCTTAATTTTTCTCAAATTTTGTAGGAAGGTAATGTTATTGAATGAGACTGTCACCTACTATTATTCTTTATACTCCGACAATTACTTGATCACTTGATCACTTGACATCCCGTTATTCGTTGGTTTGCTCGGTAGACACAGTAGCGTTTCCATTTGACCAATCACGTGCCTGTGTGCTCAATGGCATCTGGTTGCTTCAGGGATATGAAGACAGCCTCAAACCGTTCATTCAGGGTCTTCACGAAGAAGAAGTCTTGGAGGTGGCGGCCATGTGATCTTTGACATCCCATGGGATCAATCAGTAATGGCCCCTAGTCCAGCAGTCATCTACAAATCGCATTACATGTCCAGCCCATCTGATTTTGGATGCCTTAGCAGAATGAGACAGCATCCCTAACTCTGGATGGTCGGCAGAGGTCAGACTGCAGTTCCTTCTCTCCTTGTGGGTGTGATACTCAAGCATAGCTCTTTCGATTCCTCTCTGGGGACCGAATGGCATTCTCATCCTGCTTTGTAAATGGACTCAGATCTCTGGGGCGTATGTTCAATGCAGGGAGAATGGTGGAGTCAAGAGATATATGTTCCCAGAGCCAGAGGGTTCTTTGTCTTTTTAGCTATTTCTGATCCTCTAGAAGGCATTTCATGCCACTCTTTCTTCCTGTACAATCTCAGGTTTTAGGTCATTCATCATGTTGAGTTCTCAACCTAGGTTTAATAACTGCTACATTCAGAGATGTTTGTTCCATTGAGAGTAAATGGGGCCTCTGGAACTAGTTCATTTTTCATGAACAGTGTTTCATGGAAAGAAAATAAGTTAATGAGAAAAGAAAATAAAGTTAATGAAAAATAAGTTTCATGGAAGAAAAATAAGTTAAATATGACTTTAACATTTTAAACCATTGGCAAATAATCCACAGTGGAAATAGATTTTCACAGCCATTTCTAAAAACAATGGAATGTAGATTGAGTGCCTACTACGTGCTAGGCATATATGACTTCATTTTTTTTACTCTCTGCTGCTATAACACTCAGGCATTAAAACTGATACCTGTATTTCAATTAATTCCTCTTTTAAAACATTTTTCAAAATCTACAAAAGGCTTTCCATTTTCACCCTGCAGATTATTTCCCTAATATATGCCTAGCAATTGACTGGTCAGTTTAAAAAAAAAATACTCCCTTTGATGTTAGCTTTCTAAGTTAGTGGGGTATATCAAACTCACAGAATCATCCAAAAATGGAATACTCCAGCTTGAGAAGTTGGAAATTCACAGTACTTTTTTTGCTTCTGGTATATTCTGTGATGTAAAGAAAATTGTCTAGCTACCCTACACGGATGTTTCCAGTTGCCATTTATCTCATTCTCTGAGGTTGTGGCGAGTTAGTATCTATAAAGGTTTTGTGTTTCCTTGACATAAAGATGGTAAATAAGAAAGGCAGCAGTATATCACGACAATGTACAGACGGTAGAGGTGAGGATCCCTGCAACCCACACATAAAATTTTAAGGTTCCCAGAAACACAGTATAAAGACAGTCACCCAGGGTGTTTCACTTCTATAGGGAAAAAGCTCCACTTTAGACTCTTTTTCTCTTTTTTTTCAGGGTTAAAAGAAAAGAAGAGGACTTTTTTGGAGGTAAAAAGTACCAAATAAAATAACTAAACACAATACATTAAAGGGATTTTGACATTCTTACAATAGGAAAGACATTTAAAAGATCTGTGACTGTTCTCTGGAAAACCAAGCAGCTAATTCAGTCTTGCAAAAGTCCCAAATTGAAATTCAACAAACCTATTGTACATCTCTTTATGTAAACAGGAAAGGAGTAGGCTAAGATTCGTATCCATGGTGCTCTCACTAAGCTTAGGACACAGGACACCCAATCCATGAGGGGTAAAGGCAGAGTGGAGGGTGGGAGCCAGGCTATTCGTAGCAATATATGCTATTAATATCAGGGTATATGATATTACTTGGTTGGTAACATCTATACATATTTATAATAGCAAATCCTAGAAATAGTCACTTGATCACTTGAATCCCATTACTCATCGATTTGCTCGAGTGGGCACCAATGGAACATTTCCATTGGACCTATCCGTGCCAACATAGCCCAATGGCATCTGGTTGATTCAGGAATATCAAGAGCCTCAAACCGTTCCTTCAGAGTCTTGACAAGGGAAGTCTGACCATCTTGTAGGTGGGCGGCCGTGATCTTTTGACATCCCATGGGATCCAGTCGGTATGGCTCTAGTCCAGCGGTTGTCTCCAAATCGCGTTACATGTCCAGCCCATCTGATTTTCAATGCCTTGGCAAACGAGACAGCATCCCTGATTCTGGAATAGCGGCGGAGGTCAGAGCTCCAGATTCCTTCTCTCATTTGAGTGAGGCGTGATATTCCAAGCATAGCTCTTTCAATTCCTCTCTGGGAGACCTGAATAGCATTCTCATCTTGCTTTCGTGGGGCCCAGGTCTCTGAGGCGTATGTTAATGCACAGAGAATGGTGGAGTCAAAGAGATGTGTCCAGAGTCGGAGTTCTTTGTCCTTTTAGCTATTTCTTCGATGCCTTTGAAGGCATTCCATGCCGCTCCTTCTTGCCTGTAGCTCAGTAGCAGCAATAATGATATTTATAAGCAGTGTAGTTGGTATCATGAAAGAAAAATCTATCTAGGAAGATTCATTTTCTTTGAGTTCTACTTAGGCAATAAGTATGTAAACAGAAGACTCTAAATAATTTCTGAAGCTCAAGGCATGTCAAAAAGGTACATACATAGAAATATTTGTAGTATATATGTACAATATATGTATAACAAACTACCGAAAGTAGTAAATTGCACAAGTAGGTGAAAGCTCAAACCAAGATGAAGCCAGGAAGGAGCATGATCACAGCCTGTCTGCTCTGCACTGGGTGTGTGCCTGTACACTGGAGACAGTCACCTTCCTCAGCTATGGACAAAAGCACCATTTCCTAGAGCCAGAGCTGATGTCAAACAAATCACTTCATTTTCCCTGAAATGTCTCTAGGACTTTAACCAAATATGTCCTTCACAGTATTATGTAATTTCCTTTTCACCTCGCTTAAAAAGGATTCACTCCTTCCACTTTCTCAGGAAGAGGAGAGGCACGGGGTGGGTGGGCACACAGCCGTTTCTATCGACTAGCTCTGTGCTCAGGGATCACTCTGGTTGGGGCTCAGGGGACCACATGAATACCGGGATCAAACCCAAGTCAGCCACATGCAGGGCAAACACCCTATTTAATGAAATCCACTGTCGCTCTCAGTCCCAATTCCTCCCTATCGTAACGGTCATATGTGGAAGAAGGAGCAAAGGACAGTGGTGGTGAGTTACTGACTCTGGGGTCACAGGGGTGTGGAGAGGTGATAAGTAACATTGCAGGGGCGGGAATGATAGTCAAGCGGGAGGCGTTGACCGGGGTTTAATCCCAAGCATCCCATATGGTCCCCTGAGCATGGCCAGAGTAACCCCTGAGCATCACCAGGTATGAACCCAAAGCCAAAAGTAAATAAATCATGAAAAAAAAACTAACATTACAAGTGAGAAAACTATAATACAGACCTGTTATAAATCACATTTTTGGCTCGGTCACATCTGGCTATGCTTGAGGTTGCTTCTGCACTCAGGAATTACTCCTGGTGGTGCTCAGGGGACTATATGAATGGCAGGGATCGAACCTGGGTTGGCCGCATGCAAGACAAACGCCCTCTGGCTATACTATGGCCTAGAATTTACATTCTAAAACTTAAAAAAAATCAAAGTGCTTACTCTTTCTTAGTGGATACAGTCAGTCATTTATATTATGAATACATGAAACTCAGATAACATTTTGAAAATGGCATGATTGACTATGAGTCTACACTTTTTTTTTTTTTGCTTTTTGGGTCACACCCGGCGATTCTCAGGGGTTACTCCTGGCTCTGCACTCAGGAATTACTCCTGGCAGTGCTCAGGGGACCATATGGGATGCGGGGATCAAACCCAGGCCGGCATGGGCCGGCTGCGTGCAAGGCAAACACCCTACCCGCTGGGCTACTAGCTCTGCTCCCCACCCCGATCTACACTCTTTAGCAATAGAAAAATGCTTCTCTCCTGGTTATCCATGTTTGGGTTAAAAAAATTCAATATTTTCACAACAGGTGAATTACTTGAGAGCTAAACGGTTTTAGTTTGACCTGTCACTTGCTGGTAGAAACTATGGTCTGTTTCTGAAACCTTTCTACAATACTGTCTTAGCAAGGGGTTTGGACAGCTCATGCTTGATTTAAAAAATATGATAAAAACACAGCATTTGCCAGTGTGTGTGGGGCAAGACTGAAGCCAACCCGGCTCTAGGCCATCATGGTCTTCATTCATTCATCCACTGGAAAGTGTTCGAGCACCTGCTGGGCCGGCAGCAGTGAAAGAGAGAAACAAGATGCTTCAAGGAAGGACAGTCCTTGAAACCATGGGGGAAGCATGCAGTGAAGAAACAAATAACAGTGTCTGAGAGTCTCAAACACTGGGAAGTCAAGACAGGCAATGAAAAGGGTCCAATGTGGTTCAAACTGGCAGGAGCCATGTGCCATTTCTCCATACCAGGTGATTTCAAAAGTTCTCCATGTGGAGGCCAAGACCTCTCTGCTGGACACCATGCTGCCGCTAGGCGAGTATCGCAAAGGCGACCAACAGCACAAAACCACATCCCGAGGCATGTCAAGATGGACTATTGGTGGGAATAAAAGTCTGGGTGGTGAATGGTGTGGAGTCACCCTAAGTGGCTGTGAGCGATCTAACAGTGCCACAAGGGAATGAACAAAAAAATTCAGCTCTTACTTGTTGCCTCGAAATTCTTCCCCAAAAGATCATTTACTTCTACTATTCAGTGGCCCACTACTCCTAAATGTATCTGCCCAGTTATGTGATTATTAAAGGAGAACAAAGAGCAAATTTTGGATTAATATGTGTCATGAGATTCAATTTAGGTTTTAAAATAGGTTTAAAAACACCTATTTGTAAATCATTCTTAAAAGAATAGATGACACATACCAAACTGCTGCTATAATTTCATCTGCTGCTTTAGTTTTCAATATTTCATAAATATATATTACTTTTATAATTCTAAACTGATAAAATATTAAAGCACTCTCTTGCACATATTACTTCTCTCAACACTCTGTTTATTTCAACTTGCATTTTTCATTTAATATATCAAAGGCATTTCCCATAAAAATTATTCTTTTCAAGGTTCGACGGATCTATTTTGTGTATATCACACCTTACTGAATCATGTTGCTATTGGTGACTTCTAGATTGTGCTTAAGTATTTTCTACTAGTGGCAATGCTACACGAGAACCAGTATCTCTAGTTATACAACCTCTTAAACAATTATTTCTACAAGAAATGGGTCACTAGGAAGCAATTTAACATGTTTATTTTCCTGCCCAATTTTCTAAGGTCCCATTCATTCTTTGATGATTAAGCACAATCAGGTGTTTCTAAATAAAACATTTTCTTGAACAGCATTTATTCAATGGCCTTCCTACAAAATTTGTGCCAAGGTCACTGGTCTTAGGAGTCAGAAAGCTAGTTGGAGTATAAGTCTTCCCATTGTCAAGCTGGGGTTTCTATAAATTGCTTACTTAATGCCTCATTTTTCTCAATAATGCCATTTGTGTACAAACACACACACACAAAATCTGTATTTCTCTATATGCCAAATTAACATCAACATTGTATCTTCACTGTTATTGTAAATCTGTACCCAAAATATATTTGCAGTTTAGAGGTTACATCACAGTCACAGTCACAAAAGCCTGCAGTAGCACTGTATCCCCAGTCAAGTTCAAAACTCCAAAGTGGTTTTATATCATTTGAAGAGTAGCATAAATTCATGAGGTTAATAATGGGCTAAGTAGCGCTGTAATTTTAAAACAGTGACTTCACTTTAAAAAAAGATCTCCGTGAATTTTACATTGTCTTGCCGTTGTTCATCAATTTGCTCGAGCGGGCACCAGTAACATCTCCATACGTCCTGTCGCAAGCAAGATGTAGCCAAGAGCAACTGCTCCTCAGGAACATGAAGAGGCCTCCAACCATTCCTTCCGGTCATGGGAATGAGGTCCATAATTGTTACTGGTTTTCGGCATATCAAATACAACATGGGTAGCTTGCCAGGCTCTGCCATGCGGTGTGTGTAACCCAACCTACAGTGGAGAATAGAACTCAATTTTCTCTTTTGTCTTTTTTGGGTCACACCCCATGACATTCAGTGCTCCAGGGGACCATATGGGATGCTGGGCATATTTCCAAGAAGATGTTTGTAGGCAGATAACCTCTTTTATCTGTGGTCTTAACTATTGCCCCCAAAATTAAGTAAACAAAGAACAAAAAATACTCTCAGTTCCCCTCACGGCCTTGTGGCTGAGGGATATCCAAATGCATTATTTACGGACCAGGAAATAAAAGGCCTGCCACCAGGTGCGGCTGGAGAACGCCCTGTCTCCAGCCAACATCACAAGAAAAACTGCAACCTCAGCGCTGCACACTGCCCCAAGTTCCACAACCTCAACGCAAGTTGCTGATCCTCAGGCTTTAAAGTGATCAGCCAAGTCATCAAGAGGGCAGAAAATATTTGATACTAAAATGCTATAAACTACTTAATCTTTGAAGAAGCTGGGAACTCCGAGGAAGTTAGGCAGGAAGCTAACATGTCAGATATCTGGGGCCGTGGGATCACTCAATGATCACTCATTAGCCTCGGCAGCGCCCTGAGTTCCAGCTCCAGCACCACGTGACTGACAGCCCCGTGGCACCATTGGTGCAGCTGCAGCTAATAGCCAAGCACCATCAAGCGTGGCCTCCAGGCACCCCAGACTCTGCCGGGGAAGCCCCCTATTGAAAGAAATAAAAATATTTAATGCACTTTTTAGCAATCCCATTTCTGATCATGCATCCTCCAGAAATAACTGCTTAAATGAGTGTGGAGCTGAAGACGCTGATGTTCAGTGCAGCATCACTAGTAGGAGCAAAGCTGTTGGCACCATGTAGAAGCCACTACAGCAACATGATTCTGTGGGGGAATGACAAACACACACTTAACAGACCTGAGTGGGGCTAAAACATCTCATCGTTAGCGGCCAATCATGGTCCTACGCCCACACCACAATGCAGGAGGCTCTACTGAGCACAGAGTCAAGAGCAAGTTCCCAAGTGGCGATGGCAGATTAAAACTCACCATTGAATATACACAAAAGACTTAAGTGATAAACTCTAAATATCTGCAGGGCTAGCCACACTGTGTAAAATAAGAGGGAGAAAGATGCAGAGAGAGAGAGACAGAGAGAAGAGAGAGGAAACTGGGGTACCTGCTATTGAGGCAGCCTGAGGGTGGGCGGGAGGGGTGGGGTACATTGGGGTGGAAATGGGGCACTGGTGGAGGGATGGGTGCTGGAATACTGTACTACCAAGAACCAATTATGAACACCTTTGTAATTGTATGTCTCACGGTGGTATAATAAAAATTAAAAAAAAATAAAATAAAAAACAAAAACAAAAAAAAGAATAAGTTCCCAACTACTGCTGGAGTACGGCCCAAACCTTCACCCCCAAATAATAGCAAAAACATTTTTATAGGCAATGCCTGTAATATTTTAAATGAAAAAAAAAGCCAGGTTGAAGACCAATATATTTAGTAAAACTAAGTGTTCGAGAGAAATAAGAAATAATATGTACAGGAGGGGTGCTTTAATATTTTATTATTTTAGGATGGTAAAAGTACTACATATTTATGAAATATTCAAAACTAAAGCAGCAGGTGAAATTGCAGCGGGATGTGGTGTGTGCCTTCTATTCTTTCACGCGTGATCTACCAAATAGGTGCATTTTTAACTAAAATTGAATCTTACGACACACACTCATCTAAAACCCACCTTTATGTCATAATATCACTCTTTCAGTCATCACATAGCAGTTTATTATATGAATGTACCCAGATTTATCCAAATGTTCTCTCTTTTAAGGAGATGATTCTAGCCCTTTATCTTTACGATCACATGTAATACTTCAGCATATGAATATAAGTAACATACAGACAGCAATCTCTGGGGCATGAAATTAGAAGGATGTATAGAAACTGGCTTATTTCTTTCAATAATATGATAAAGGGGCAGAATCTGAGATCTACTCTTTTATCCTTCCCATATATTTATCGTTTAGGCAAGAAGGTTAGCGTGGCGTTAAAGTTTATGGTACTGATGGACCAAGTCACTGTACCTCACCACCACCGGGTCGCAGCCACCACACTGTCCCAACGTCACCTCTGTCCCCTTCCTGCTACACTCAACGCGTAGTAAACTCAGCTTTGTCATTCAAAGCCAAAGGCTTCTCACGCTTCCATCTTGCCTATTCCTTTGTTTTGTTTCTCTCCATACCACGAATGGGTGAGATTATTCAGTATGTTTCCTTTTCTGTTTGAGATTTCATTCAACATCCAAATTATAGCAAACTGCAAGATTTCATCTTTTCTAACAACTACATAGTATTCCATCATGCACCATGTGGGATGTGTGTGTATGGATGTGTGTGTGTGTGTGTACACAACACAGCTATTTTGTCCATTCATCTGTCATTGCACATATGGGTTGTTTCCTGGCTATTACTCTAGGAGTAGCAAGAAACAAAGGTGTGCCTAGATCTTTTTTTTAAACTGCTGTTTATGTGTGTAGGAGGGGGTGCTAAGAAGCCAAGAAGTGGAACTACAGTGTCGCATGATGCTCTAATCTTATTCCTTTACGATGTCTCCAGAAAGCCTGAGCCAGACAGCACTCAATAGAGAATAAGGATTCCCATTTGTCTCCCATCTCCACCAACACTCGTGCGTTTTCAGTGAAGGAAGATAGCTTTTACCGACCAAACCTTAAGTAGAGCATAGGGCGCTTGCCTTGAACTCAGCCCGACCTGGGTTCAAGCCTAGTACCTACCCTGTATGGTCCACTGAGCAACACCTCGAGTGATCCCTGTGTGTAGAGCCAGAAGTAAGCCCTGAGCATAGCCAGGTGCCACCCCAAAACAAAAATAAACAAATAAATCCACCCGAAAAGAAACACATAAGGGAGGTAAGGAAGGGAGAGAAAAAAATGTTCAAAAGAGAACACAAGCTTGAAAGGACAAGTAGAAAAGAGATACAGAGGCCAGAGAGCAAGGTATGTGCTCCAGTGAGCAAGCGCCAGACGAGCAAGCTAAACCCACCAATACTACCCGCCTCTTGTCTTTCCTTTTCCACCCTGTTGTTTCTGCATACTGCAGGACCACATACTTAGAAGTGGCGCTCACATATTTTGTTGCTGTGCTCATACATAGAGCATCAGAGCTTCAAATATCACTTATATTTTTTAATATTTTTTTATTTTTTATTATACCACCGTGAGACATACAATTACAAAGGTGTTCATAATTGGTTCTTGGTAATACAGTATTTCAGCACCCATCCCTCCACCACCCATTTCCCACCACCAATGTACCCCACCCCTCCCCCCCACCTCCAGGCTGCCTCAATAGCAGGTACCCCCAGTTTCCTCTCTCTCTATCTCTCTCTCTGTCTCTGCATCTCTCTCCCTCTTCTTTTACACATTGTGGCTAGCCCTGCAGATATTTAGAGTTTATCACTTACGTCTCTTTGTGTATATTCAATGGTGAGTTTTAATCTGCCATTACCATTTCCCACACTTAGTAAAACACTGGTATCTATTTATATCCTATTAATGAATGCAGTCATTCTATATCTGTCCTTTTCCTACTGACTAATTTCACTCAGCATGATAGTCTCCATGTCCATCCTTTTGCAGATAAATTTCATAATTTCATCTTTTCTGACAGCTGCATAGTATTCCATAGTGTAGATGAACCACAGTTTCTTTAGCCAGTCCTCTGTTCTCGGGCATTTAGGTTGTTTCCAGATTCTAGCTATAGTGAATAGTGCAGAGATGAATAAAGAAGTACAGATAGTGTTTCTGCTATATGTTTTTCGGTCTCTCGGGGTATTTAACCACCTTGATAGAAACAGCTACAAAGTTGTTCATAATTGGGTTTCAGTCAGACAATGTTCCAACACCTGTCCCTTCACCAGTGTGCATTTCCTACTTCAGTGTCCCCGTTCACTCTCCCTCAATCCCCTAGGCTTAGTCGTCGTCTGTGACAGGCTGACTCACTCTCTCTCTCTCTCTCTCTCTACACACACACACATACACACACCACACACACACTTACATACACACACTCTCTCTCTCTCTCTCTTTTCTTTTGGTCAATATGGTTTGCAGTATATTAAGGTAGGTTCTCATATAAAAGGAATCACATTTTAATGTGGTTCCAGGTATCACACCAGTGCCCCCAGGATCTAACTCAGAGATGTGGGCTGTGCCAGGAATCAAACTCAGGGACCTACCTGCAAAGCGGGCGCTCAGTCCCTGAGTCACCTCCCGGCCTGGTGTCTCTTACTTTCATGACATTGCTGAGTTTCCACTGAAGCCCATTCTTCACTCACCTTCACTTGGAATGAAACCAGACTGAGTCCACTGCCCTGGTACCATAGATGCTTTATGTATGGTATCTGGCACTCAGTCTTCTAATAACCTCTCCTTCTCGGGAAATTACCTTGCAAGAAAGTAGTCATTAAGAAGAGGGTTCAACTGCTATGGAGGCAGGCTAGGGGAGGGGGGAGGGAATCAGGGACATTGGTGGTGGGAAATGGGCACTGGCGGGGGATGGGTGCTGGAAGGCTGTATGACCGAAACCCAAATATGAACATCTTATGAACATCTTTGTAATTATATATCTCACAGTGGTATAATAAAATACTTTAAAAGAAGAAGAGGGTTCAAGCCTCTAACTTGAAAATACAAAAAACAAATGATAGAAACAAACGAATTTTTGAACTTTTTTTGTTGACTGGGATATTGTGATTTATGATATGGTTAATGATGGCTTCCATGTACATAACTCCAAAACCACACCCATCCCAGTGTACCTACTCTCTTCACCCAAGGTCCTAATGCCCCCTTCCTTTCAATCTTCTTCCTAAACTCATCTGCTTGCTCCAGGAACATAAAGAGCCTCAATCCATTCCAGAATGAGGTCTATAATTGTTACTGGTATTTGGCGTATCAAATACAACACAGGTAGCTTGCCAGGCTCTGCCATGCAGGTAGCATACTCTTGTAGTCATCTCTAAGTCCAGCATTTATTGATGAACCACGTGGCCGTGTGGCCGTGCGAGCCAGGCTGTGATAGGCTGGTCTGATGGGTGGAGTGCTGAGGAGAGGGAAGTCGGATGTGGAAAATGGAGGCCTCATGGAGTGGGGGGGTCATCTGGCTTGTTGCAAGGCTCTGCTGGGATGGCGGGCCAGGGCTAGAACCTGCCATCCCTCCGGCGCCTTGTGAGCAGCTGGTCACAGGGAGAGCCAGTAGCAGCTTTGCCCCATGTCTGTGAGTCTCTCACATATGTATTAAAAACCAAAATGATTTCCAGTATTGGGTTTGGGCCGGATAGACAGAGCGTGTGTTAAGGTACTTGCCCTGCAAGCAGCCAAGCCTAGTTCTATCTCTGGTATCACAGAGCCAGGAGTAAGTCCAGAATAACACAAGGTGTGACCCCCAATAGATTTTTAAATTAGTGTGAGGTTTATTTGATAGAGGATGAAGTTCAAAATGACTCTAAGGAGAAATGCCGCTGGTTCCATAATTAAAGGAGTAGAATGAATAAATGAATCAATCAGTCAATCAATCAATCAATTGTGTTAATGAACTGGGAGCATGAATGGGACTGTCATTTATCAGTTACATGAATGTTCTCCATGACCTCCATGAATTTATTTCCCTAAACTCACCTTGGAATTATCACCTCTCCAGAAAAGTTCTCTGGCGGGACTAAATCAAGAGGAAGAACAGACGGGAAATAATGGGTGAACAGGTATCAGGGCTTCAGTCATAGTCACAGGAGTGAGGGGCACAGCCGTATATCCAAAACACAGACTCAACAAGACTGAAACATGAGATCTTAGCTGCGGCCACTGGAACTTTGTGAAGAGCCTGTCAAACTGACAGGTGGGATAGGGTAGGGACTGGGGTGGGGTTATATGGAACACTGGTGAAGGGACAAAGACGCTGGCCATGAGGTTGGTATTCAAACTGTATGCCTAAAACTCAACTGTCAAAACTTTGAAATCACAGTTCTTTAATTTAAAAAAGCTATAAACCAAAAAAGTTCTCTATAAATTCAGAGGTCCCATAAGAAGGAGCATAAGAGACTCGCCAGCAACCGTTCCAAGCTCTCTCATCCGAAGACCTGAATCATTTGCCCATCACCAAGTCTGTTCTCAATTCTCGGCAAGCCAAGGAAGAACATGACCACCCCGACCTCTAAAATCTATTCCTAAAAGGCTCAAAGATAGAAACTGCCTATAGGCACTAGGCGTGGTAGAGATGATAGGAGGGAAGTAACAAGAATTAGTGTCCTCCAGCCTTCTTAGGGGACTCTCAGAAGGATGGCTGGGGTAGACGGGAATGGTCGCTCCAGCGCGCTATTTCAGGCTGAAGCAGAGCATGAGAGCTGAAGCAGGAATTGTCACAGGGTGGTAAGCAAGATTGGACAGCTTGGGTGGAGCCCATTCCATGCAATACCGCTGAGGGGTGGAGCAGCAGTGTGGATGGTTGGAGATGATTAGGGGAGAGGATGGGGCCGAGGTATTTGATGAAATCAGCGCAGTTACTTAAAAGAGAAAGTGGCTTGTGAAGGGCAGAGTAGGTAGAGAGCATTAAAACCTTTGATGGGGAATTTCAAATAAATGTGAGAAGTAGTGAAAGGGAGACTGTGTTCCCCTTCACCCCATCTAATCGCTTCATGGGGGCACCAAGGCATTAACATGCAGCTATCTGGCGTGATTCATTATAGCAAGTTCCCATTGGTGTCGGATCAACTCATTTTTTAAAAAGGCATTAAAAAGAGGATTTAGGAGATGAAATAATCTTTTATAGTCACCACAGTGTATCACAGTCTTCAGCAAAATGCAGGTATTAATCTTAGAATTCTTATTCTAAAATATGGAGAAGGTTTGGCTTCTTAACATCATGGCAATCTTAATGTTCACTGTTTTACTTTATTTCACAATATGCAAATTCTTCATCTTAATATCAGAATTCCTTTGATACATTCACAAGAGCATTTGACCATGAATAGATGTCATTTATACACATTTATATGTACATCCAGTAACATGCACACACATATTTTCTGTGCATTTGCTACACTGAAAAAACTCAAAAAATTACAGATGGAATATGTGATATTAAAATCTGAAATGAAACTATGCTACTCTACTGCCAAATAAATATTTTAAAAATCTTCTCTTATCAATAGCAAGAAAAGGCATTAATGTGATTTCCAATAAACACATGCTACAGACTGTCCTCAGTCCATCATCATTCAGTGCCTTTGCATCCCTATGAAGCTTATATTCCAAGAATGGCACTAATACCAGCAAATGATATCCTTCATGAAGCCACATACTAAGAGCACTAGTAGGAACCCTGACCAACAAGAATTAAAAATTACCAAAGAATTATTCATGTAACAGTATACAACCCACATACAACTCTCCATTCAAAGGATAGGTTTTAAGTTCTGATATCAATTTCTTTTCTTTTCTTTTTTTTTTTTTTTTTTTTGCTTTTTGGGTCACACCCAGCGATACTCAGGGGTTACTTCTAGCTCTGCACTCAGGAATTACTCCTGGCAGTGCTCGGGGACCATATGGGATGCCGGGGATCGAACCTGCACCAGCATGGGCGGA
This sequence comes from Cryptotis parvus, assembly GCA_021461705.1. Taxonomy (NCBI): domain Eukaryota; kingdom Metazoa; phylum Chordata; class Mammalia; order Eulipotyphla; family Soricidae; genus Cryptotis; species Cryptotis parvus. The sequence goes on along the minus strand of JAJIBD010006502.1, from coordinate 29,840 downwards.
CGCATGCAAGGCAAAAGCCCTACCCGCTGGGCTATCGCTCCGGCCCAGCCAAAATCAATTCAACATGTTTCTATTCTGTGAAATGCCTTCTGGATTTCAACGGGAAAGACAAATATTTGCCACAGAAACTTGAATGCAAGATATCATTCTTCCCACCAATCTCATGGAAAATAGCTTCTTCCCTGCAAGGACTTTAGACATTTGAAATGGAAACTAATTTGAAATAGATCAGTTCTCATCTGAATTTCCGAGGATGCCATTTCTCAGCCCAAGCTTCCTTTTAGGCAAGGAATTTTGCCTCTTACATCATGTCCCAAAGAGCTTCATCTATTTAGCCACCGTTATCAAGAATTCTGAGACATGCCAGCGCTCAGAGTGAAACAGGTACATCTGCGCACAGCCATCTGAGGGGTGTACACCCAGCCCATGCACAGCTGGGATGTGGTAATGGATGCTTGGCAGACAGTCATTTATCATCCCTGTCTCTAATCGCAGAGATAACCAAGCAGACACCAGGGCCACCTGCCATGAACTCACAGCCATAACTTTGCTGGCCTGGGATTTGTCCTGACAAGTTCAGAGGGAGTATAAGAATGCACACAAATAGAAAAGGATGGTGGCATCAGGTTTGGGGGCCAAAGAAAGATACGGTCCAAGGAAAATTCAAGTGCTACAAGAATCAAAATAAAACCTGGACATATTCAAAATGAGGGGTATCTTCAAAAGCGACAGAAATCTCGCTCGGTAATCACTCATGCAAAAGCGACAGCCAGGCACTGTTCTAGGTTCATGACAGATATTGGCAAGCAAAAGAAGACTGTTCAATTGTCTATCTTTGTCTATTCAATGGAAAGAGATATACTAAATAGGCAAATGTCATAGTCATACAATAAGTCAGAGAGAAAAATTAAAGTGGGAAAGTGGAATAAGGAGAATGGGGTAATGGATAAGTTTGGGAAGAGGAAAGTGTCACAAGCTGTAACTTTAGGTAAGAGAGTCAAAGATGGCCTCCGTGAGAATGTGATATCTTAAGTGCCTTAAGAAGGGAAGGAGTTTTCCAGAAAGAGTGGTCAGTGTAAAATCCCATGGCAGGAGCATGCCACGCCCCTAGAACAAAATGGTCTGGGCAACTAAAGTCAAGAAAGCAGGCATACAAGGCAACAGAAAGAGAACTGACCTTAAGTAGCAAACCTTATGATTGCAGATAGGTTGGCGGGTAATAAGGACAGAAGTGGGTGGCGAGAATGGTAGAGGAAGCTGACATTCTGGAGGAGGGTCAGCTCCTTGACTGGTTTATGCACAAAACCCTGACATTAACAGTACAGTAGAATCATGCTGCCTAAAATAAAATTTAAAACTTCAAAAGAAAATTGACCTCAACGATCATCTCTATAATGGGATGTGTTGCATTGCCTAACCTGACAGGAGTCTCTTCCCAACACCGCCAGGAGGCGTGCTTTTTACTTAAAGGAAAAGACCCTTTGAGCACTAGAAGTAGTAAAGAAATTCACAGACTTGATGAACTGGAAAAGGATGTGGCTTTAGTGAGGATGTTAGAGACCTGGCTTCGGCTTCGTTGATTGTTTATGATTTGTATGTAGATTTTAAGTTTTCATTTAGAGTTCATTTAAGAAAAGAATAGGACTCACTCCTTGGGAAAGGGTCTTAGCATCAGGCAGCTGAAAGGCTTCATTTGCATACTCTGTTCCATGGAGTTCTAGAATCTACAAGCAATAATCAATGTTTGCTGAGATGGGGGGGGTGGGGCTGGAGGATGCAGCAGAAAAGAGGTTTCTCACCATCTGTTATTTTCGTCTCACCACTTTTATTTTCATAGCAGCACTATTCACAATAGCCAGAATCTGGAAACAACCAGTGTGCCCAAGAACTGATGACTGGATAAAGAAACTGTGGTACATCTACACAATGGAAGACTATGCAGCTGTTAGGAAAAGTGAAGTTATGAAATTTGCCTATAAATGGATGGACATGGAGAGGATCATGTTGAGTGAAATTAGCCAGAAGGAAAAAGACAGATATAGAATGGCTGCATTTATTTGTATGACATAAATACACACACACACACACATACATATATATATGTACATAGCATGATACCAATATCCAAGGTCAGGCAAAACATGGATCAGGAGGTCTTGTCAAAGGTGGAAATTATCACAAAAATGTGGGAGTCAGAGGTTAGGTAAGTCAGAGAGGGAACAGTGTGCTAATAATTGTCAAACATGCTAATACCAACCTAGATCTGAGCATTAAATACAGGCAAAAAGATACACATGACAACCTCTAAATGATGTATTGTAATCCACAATGTGTAAGGGAAGGAAGAGAAAAGAGAAAGAGATAAAGAAACTGCCATAGAGGCAGGCTAGGGGGGGGAGGGAATCGGGTACATTGGTGGTGGGAAATGGGCACTGGTGGAGGGATGGGTGCTGGAACACTGTATGACCGAAACTCAAATATGAACATCTTATGACCATCTTTGTAATTGTATATCTCACGGTGGTATAATAAAATAATAAAAGAGAAAAAAAAGAAATGAGGTTTCTAATATAATAGGGTATGATCATTTGACCCTTTAAAATCAGTGCAGGGGTACTGGATTTGATTGTCAAGGAATAGGCGACCATTACAAAATCAACTTTCTACAGATGGCTAAGTCAGCTTGTTAATTCTACACCCAAGTACTGGGGATACAAGACCACGGACCCGGAATATCTTTACCAATCTCAGTTCTCGGAACAGTTTAACAAATTCACTTTACGGAAGATTCTGAAACAAATGGTCTGAAGTTTCTTGAGAGGATTTGTTTGGAGACTTAAAATACCCAAAGGCATTCCTTATCCAGTCAACACAATATTTTTCCATTCCTATAAGGGGTCTAAAAGTCAGCTACTTACCTGATATTGTTACTCTGAGAGTCTCATTTTAATCGTACTCTCTTTTTATCAAGCTAGCAAGCTCTTTAAAGAATCACATAAAACCAGGCTCTGCAAGTTCTTTGACTCTGACACTGACTAAAAGCTACTCAGAGGCCTTTCTCTACCAAAAATCACTAAGATTTTTAATAGTCTACTTCCTGGTAGGCCTGTTTCTACATTCCAGGTCTAATATTTTTTTAAGTACATTACAATATGCAAGAGCTTCAGTCTTTTTTTTTAACAAATTACTGCGTAGTTTTTAAAATTAAAAATGAAATGATATACACAGAGGCAATGCAGAAATCAGAACCAAAAAGAAAATCAATAGATATTTAATGGTTCTCATTTCTTTTAAAGCCAATAATCAGTTATTAAAATGAATTAGTGCTGAGTAGGCACTGAGCTACCTAGTAGTCTACTATAATTCTCATCCTGTGAGCTAATAATTCCTTTTAAAATAATATCATTGCAGGGCTGGAGCGACAGCCCAGCGAGTAGGGCATTTGCCTTGCACGCGGCCGGCCTGTGCTGGCCGGGTTCGATCCCCGGCATCTCATATGGTCCCCCAAGCACCGCCAGGGGTAATTCCTGAGTGCAGAGCCAGGAGAAACCCCTGAGCAATGCCGGGTGTGACCCAAAAATGCAAAAAAATATACATATCATTGCAATCCTAGAGTAAATATGACTAAGATCAAGAAGTCCTCTGTGGTTGTATTTTAAAAAATATAATTCATTCCCTACATAAAAAAATCTCACCATCACTAGAATTATTCCCAATCTACAAAAAAGAATGCAAGTTCATATTGCCAAAGCACCATGTTATGAAAGTAAACAAATTCATTAACATGTTAGTGGCCAGAAGTACCTTTTAGCCATTAAAAGAATTAAAATTCAGGATAACACAGAAACCACTGGCCAGAAAGTTGTGTTTCAAGGCAAGGAAGGCACCATAGTCCTGAGAAACAAAGACTTTAAGAGGACTGACAGTTAACCATCTGGAAGGCTCCCAGAGAAATCATGTCCTGGGGAGTCAGGCAAGTTTCAATTCCAGTCAAGGATATGGGCAATGTTTAGAAATGTAGGAGGAATAAGAGAAAGAAGAGGTGATAATTGACTCATGGAAATAATAGTTCAAGTGTAATGAAAGATACTCAGAATTTCTTCAATTTGTAGCACTAATTAAAGGGAACAAAGGACCATTTAAGAGAAAATTTTAGCCCAATAATATTTGGAAGCTATAACTCATCCATCCTGTGGAATTTGGTATGTGGGCAGGTGGATGTGGCTATCAAAGAGATTTGAGTAGAAGTCCTGGATAATCTTCTCCATTGCCTTTCTGGAAGATGTGATAGATCCATCAGGGGCGTCGGAGGGCAGTCATCTTGGTCTTATAGTTGGCGAAGGACAGGCGGGCAGTGCGAATACTTTTCCCGGCTTCTGCTGCATCTTCCAGTATTTCTGCTCTTCTGTCTTTGAGGTCTGCTTTTATCGCTTCTCTGCACTGTTTAGCAAGCTTGGGCGTTAGCATTTGGTCTCCTGAGGCTCGCGCCTTGCCACGTTGGCGAATGAGCTCGAGAGTTTCTGAAGACAAGCGTCCTTTGTGTTTTTCTCTCTCTCGGCATTCTTCGCACAATCATGGAGGTGCTGAACCAGTCGGTTGTATTCTTCATCGATGTCATCAATGATGGTATCTTCCCATGTTGCCGCAATGGTGCTAAAGAGTTCCCAGTTGGTAGTCATTCTGGGAGTTCTCTTCTTAAACTTTGCAGCCTTTTCTCCCCGTTGCGGGAAGTAGAATTTTGCCACGAAGGAGGCGGTGGTCCGATCCTGTCTGGAATTTGGGGGCGACAGCAACATCGGTCAGACAAAACCGTCGATTGAAGATGATGTGGTCAATTTCATTTGTGGAACTGTCCGCCAGGAGATTCCCATGTCCAACGTTTCGCTTCAGCCTTCTGAAACTGTGAGTTCCCATGAATAGTCTTGGTGGACATGATGAACTCAGATAGTCTCTCACCCTGTTCGTTCCATTCTAGGCCATGGGTCCCGATGTGGAGTTCTTCAGCCGATCTTCTCGGTCCTATCTTGGCATTAAAATCACCGACTATGATCTTGTAGAAGGTGTGATCTTTTTTATAGAACTCCTCCAATTCCATGTAGAATTTCTCAATTTCATCTTCTTTGTATGTGGATGTTGGTGCATAGACAATGAAGATAGAAATTGCTGGCAGTGGGCCACATCTCCTCAAGTGTAATCGTCCTATTCGGTTTGTTAGGCATTCAAATGAATCAATGTTGACAGCCATGTTCGTGTTGACAAGGACACCAATGCCACCGACGCCTCTTTCATCACATGTTCCAAGGAACAATTCTTCTCCGGTGTCAAATACAGCATGATGCGACTGGCGCCTCCTCGTCTCAGTCAGACCAATGATGTCGTACTTGATCTTTCTTGCTTGCAGCATCAGATCCTCAATATATGCTTCCGTTGCCAGTGTACGTGCATTGAAAGTACAGACAGTCATTTTAGTCCTTCTTCGTTTTGGCAGCCTAGGACAGCCCTGAAATTTTATCAGGCACTGCTTGTTTGCCTTTCTTACTGCTGCCGTATTAAAGGGCTCTTTCGGGGTCAGGAAAATAAACATTTTTGTTACTGGGTTTGGCATATCGAACACGCATCGGACAGCTTGCCAGGCTCTGCCATGCGGGCACTATATTCTCATTGCTTTGTGGGGCTCTCTCAGAGGGGTGGGTAGAATATTTGTGGTAGTTTGGAGGTAAATCGCCGGCGCGCGCAGCAGGGAAAGCTGGTTTCTGCTCTGCCGGGTGTACCTGTGTCTGAGGCTCAAGCATTCCTGGGTTTGAAATACTCTCCTCTGAAGGGCGGGTCTCTGCAGGGCGGGTCCTTGTAGGCTGGGTTTCTGACAAGCTGGGCTGGAGACTGGATTAATCTGTGGGCTGGAGACTGGATTAATATGCTGGGGGAGATCTTACCAGCTGCAGAGTGTGGATTGTGACACAGATCGCTGCCAGCAAGGTGTGGGGGTTTCTCTGGCCTCCTCTGAGGCTCCATAGGGATGGTGGACTCAGGTCGGAAGTTGCTCTCGTGGTCCATGGAGTGCAGGGGGTTCAACCGGGAAAGCTGGTTTCTGCTCTGCCGGGTGTACCTGGCATTGTTAGCAGATTTACTGCTTGTTGCAAGTAAAGCCAAATATTGACTCTGAAGAGTTTCCTACAGAGGAAAACTTTATTTCTGGAGGCACCAACCTAAGTAATCCAGCAGAGCAAGGTCCTTCTTATTATTATCTGCACCAGGGTGATTCTGAATATCTTGTTCTCCTGTACTGAAAGGGTCACACTCGCCTGCTTAGAGCAAACTAGTATGATCCTTCCTATAGTCTTCCTATAGTCTCAACGTAGCCAGGGTGGTAGTCTCCTGGTAAATTCTAACTGTCCCACGCTTGGTGCAGTGGTTATAAAGAGGAGCTTTAAATTCCACAGGATGGATACGTCATTCCCAACGTTCTCCCTTCTGAAATAAGACATGCCATCTCATCGGTAAAGAAGGGAACAGCACCAGGCCCAGACAACGTCAGACCCGAACATCTGAAGAATCTGCCGTCGGTGCTCATCAATACACTAGCTCGGCTCTTCACACACTACCTGTCCGAATGCAAGGTGCCCTCCCAATGGAAAACCAGCAGGACAGTTCTACTGTTCAAGAAGGGAGACATTCATGACATCGGCAACTATCACCCCATCTGCCTGTTGTCTGTCATCTACAAGCTGTTTACACGAGTTATCCTGAACAGGATTAGCAGAACACTAGATGAAGGTCAACCATGCGAGCAAGCAGGTTTCCGGAAAGGATTCAGCACAATTGACCATATCCACACAGTAACCAAGCTCATTGAGGTTTGTAGGGAGTACAAGATGCCGCTCTGTCTCACGTTCATTGATTTACAGAAAGCCTTTGATTCTGTGGAGACTGAAGCAGTCATCGAAGCCCTAGTCAAACAGGGTGTTCAAACCCAATACATCAAGATCCTTCGTGAGCTGTATTACGGATTCACCACCAGGATCTCACCATTCTACAAAGAAGTGATCATTGATGTCAAAAGAGGGGTTCGACAGGGTGATATCATCTCACCAAAACTCTTCAGTGCCACCCTCGAGAACATCATGAGACAATTAGAATGGGAAGGAATGGGAGTGAAGATAGATGGTCGGCAACTACACCACCTCCGCTCGCTGATGACATCGTTCTAATAACACCAAACATTAGCCAAGCGGCACAAATGCTGGCTGACTTTGACCGAGAATGTGGAAAGGTAGGTCTACAGCTGAATCTGAAGAAAACTATGTTCATGAGAAATGAACTAGTTCCAGAGGCCCCATTCACTCTCAATGGAACAAACATCTCTGAATGCAGCAGTTATGTGTACCTAGGTCGAGAAGTCAACATGATCAACGACCTAAAACCTGAGCTGCGCAGGAGGAAGAGAGCGGCATGGAATGCCTTCAAAGGCATCGAAGAAATAGCTAAAAAGGACAAAGAACCTCCGGCTCCGGGCACATCTCTTCGACTCCACCGTTCTCCCTGCATTAACATACGCCTCAGAGACCTGGGCCCTACGAAAGCAGGATGAGAATGCTATTCGGGTCTCCCAGAGAGGCATTGAAAGAGCTATGCTTGGAATATCACGTCTCACTCAAGTGAGAGAAGGAATCCGGAGTTCTGACCTCCGTCGCTATTCCAGAATCAGGGACGCTGTCTCGTTTGCCAAGGCATCGAAAATCAGATGGGCTGGACATGTAATGCGATTTGGAGACAACCGCTGGACTAGAGCTGTTACTGACTGGATCCCACGGGATGTCAAAAGATCACGTGGCCGCCCACCTACAAGATGGTCAGACTTCCTTGTTAAGACCCTGAAGGAACGGTTTGAGGCTCTTCATATTCCTGAATCAACCAGATGCCATTGGGCTACATTGGCACGTGATAGGGTCCAATGGAAATGTTACTGGCGCCGCTCGAAGCAAAATCGATGAGTAACGGGATTCAAGTGATCAAGTGATCAAGTGATGACTCATCAGGGTTTAGAGTGCTCCATAGACCCCACACTGATTTGTCCAGCAGCTATAGTTGAGGCTGAACTTTGATTTTCCCAGAGTCCCCTGCAATGGTAGAGGCCTCATTCACTCTCAATGGAACAGACATCTCTGAATGCAGCAGTTATGTGTACCTAGGTCGAGAAGTCAACATGATGAACGACCTAAAACCTGAGCTGCGCAGGAGGAAGAGAGAGAGGGCATAAAATGCCTTCAAAGGCATCGAAGAAATAGCTAAAAGGACAAAAGAACCTCCAGCTCCAGGCACATCTCTTTGACTCCACCATTCTCCCTGCATTACAAAAGTAGGATGAGAATGCTATTTGGGTCTCCCAGAGAGGGAATCAAAAGAGCTATGCTTGGACTATCACGCCTCACTCAAGTGAGAGAAGGAATCCGGAGTTCTGACCTCCGTCGCTATTCCAGAATCAGGGACGCTGTCTCGTTTGCCAAGGCATCGAAAATCAGATGGGCTGGACATGTAATGCGATTTGGAGACAACTGCTGGACTAGAGCCATTACCGACTGGATCCCACCAGATGTCAAAAGATCACGTGGCCGCCCACCCACAAGATGGTCAGACTTCCTTGTCAGGACCCTGAAGGAACGGTTTGAGGCTCTTCATATTACTGAATCAACCAGATGCCATTGGGCTACATTGGCACGTGATAGGGTCCAATGGAAATGTTACTGGCGCCCACTCGAGCAAATCGATGAATAATGGGATTCAAGTGATCAAGTGAAGTGACCTCTGCAGTGATGGTTGGTAGGAAACATAATTCATGTAGCCATTCACCCAGTGGATAGGTTACTTGGACTCTGGTTGGTACTTTCCAAAGCTGGGTTAGCTTCTGTAACTCTCCAGGTATCATGATTGAGATGGATCAAACAATGAAGGGGCAAAGTCATTAGTCTAGTGTAGATGGACAGATGGATAGATGAGTGGATGGATGGATGGATGGACAATGGATGGACGATGGATGGACGGATGGATGGATGGTTGGATGGATTTTAGGAGCTGTCTCCTAAGTCATAGTCAAAATGAATGAATCGGTAGGGAGGTGGGTGAACAGATGAAGGAATTTGAGCGTCTGCACCTCCCAAGTGGTATGCAGAAATCTCCAGCACTCCACCAGTAATTGTGGACCAATCAGGCCTGTGGTTGAGTGCCGGGACATGAGAGTGTGTTGTTGCCCCTACACTACAGTGCGGGGAATTACACCAATCAAAAACCCCAACAGCATGAGTCACCGTTCAAATAGGCAAGACAAAGAGATAGTCTAGCTAAGAAGCGAACTGAGTGGGACGACCAAGATTTCAGAGAAGAGAGAAGCAGTAAAGTGCAGGCCGGCCTCTGGCCATCCTGTGGACCACTTCTGCAGCTGCCTCAGCCCCCTCTAGGGACTGCACCAAAGAAGCAATGACTGGACAGCCCCGTGTGATTTGCTTCTTACTAAATCACTCGTCACGTTCACTCACTGTTATGCTCTCAGGAACATAGTAGGAAAGCATAAAATCATGACTTATACCTCAGCAGGAAAAAGTCCGCCAAGTAAGAAGAGCTGATCTAAAATGGAGAGAAACTTGGTATCTGAGATTAATGGACTTGTTAGTATCTCAAATTATTTAAATTAGCATTCAAGGAGAATATATTTTTCTATGTTCCAGACTGCCTGGAGATGTTCTGGTGCTTCCCTTCTTTTATACGGAAAACATGGAACAACCCTCAGAGCCCGGGCCACTGCCTCCTTGGGTGGGAGGAGTAGGTGCATGTGGCAATGAGGAAGAAACTGGGGGTCTCAAATGTCCTGGATATGCGCCTCTGATCGAGCTCCACCGTCCTCCAGTTCCGCTTATCTCGGAGTAACTTAATGTGAGAGATATAACAGCATCCCTGAGAGGCAAACAAAGAGACTCAGGCACAGCGGAGTTATATGGATTTAGTCCTCTCTGATCACTTAATGTGACTGGGGAATGAATGACAATTTATGGAAATGAGCCGGCAATACTTTGGCCACACCAGCTCTGCAATAAGTGCCCAGCAGTGCTGACCACCCTGGCGACAAAACAGTCATCACCCAGAGCCTCGTTTCACATCGAGCACAGAGCACCGCGCACAGAGCTGCTTGTGGTTATTCACAACCAGGTTGGAGTTCCTTCCTGCCAGCATTTATGCACACACTTGAAGATATGTAGGCTGTGAAGATGGATTAAGCATGCCACTGGGAGTGCTCTTATGCAGAGAGACAAGGAATGCTCAGAAAGGATAAACTAGTTCTGCAGAGTAGTTTCTTAAAAAAAATCTCCAAAGCCAGCAGTGGTTCCTTTATAAGAAAAGGCTCAAAGATGATATTAAAGATTTTTCTCTGTTATTCATTGCTATTTTCAGGAGTGGGAAGTCTGGGGGAAAAAAATATGTTCCATCTTCCCATTTGACATCCTCAAATAATATAATTTCCTACGTGGATCTGTTAGTTATTTTTGTTTCCCTTTTTAGTTTTGACATTTCAAGAAGAAAATCCTTGAACAGATGAATCTTGAACTAGAAATGGTGGCACCGTTATCCGCCCCCCACCAACATACTGCTCTCTTGAAGAAAGTCATGGCTCTCTATCTAAAATCAATAAAATTGCATTTTAAAATAACCATTGCACATACTTTTCACATTAATTCCACAAGTAGTGCATGACCTCTAAGTTTAATCAATAAAAAATGTTAATTAAAGTTTGGGAATGGGATCAATTTCCCTAATAGGAATGATGGATAACTGTTATAGTAAAGGCTAAAGGGATAAAAAAGAAATGAGGAACGGAGAATTTATTTTCTGGGTAAAATGATTAAATCCTAAAGTAGGAACTTCCCTGCTGCCACTGGTTTTTAATTAGAGAAAGCGTCAAATGATTTTTTTTTCATAAAGGTAATATGGTTTACGAGACTTGTGCTTTAGGGCACAGTTTCACCCCTCATCAAAATCTGTCGTCACACTACTTCCACCACCAGTGTACGAAAGACCCCTTTAACCCTTGAAAGTTTTACCCTCTCTGTTGACCCCAGTTCTTTGGTTAGAACCCAGGGGTCTCTTACATTTGGCTTCTGCTGTTCCTTTGCGCTGCTTCTCTCTCCTTATCCTAAGAAGCATGAGGCCCTCTGGTACTGGCCATCCTTCTGACTTATTTCCCTTAGCATGACCCTCTCCATTCATCCACCCACAGTAGAGCAAAACCTAATAGTCATCTTTTCTAACAGAAGACTCGTCTTCCTTCTGCGTACGCGTATGAAAACTTCCTTATTCACTCAGCTATCGTTGGACACTTTGGTTGTTTCCATTCCTGGCAACTGCAAACTGTGCTTCAATAAACACTGGAGCGCATACACCTTTAATATCCATGCTTTTCTGTTCTTTGGACCAATACCTAGGAGTGGAATTTCTGGATCATATGGTAGGTCTATTTTTCAGTATTTTGATCATCTCCATACTGTTTTTCAGTATTTTTGGACAAGTTGACATTTTCATGAGTAGTGTATAAGAACAACTTCCAAACAAATTATCTAAAAATCTAAAGGCCAATTCTAAATCTCTTCAAATATACTGAGTCTTTTTTACATCTTACTTTTGACTTAGTTTCTGGTCAATCAAGTTTAGGCTGAGAATATATTTTTCCAAAACCAGATTCTTGTGTTCCCTTCACTTTACAAGATTCGAATTCAATGAGATGAGGGGCACCAAAAATCAAAAAGCAGTATGTGGATCTTCAGCAAATATGGGGAGATGGCCTTTAGGAATGGAAGGCTGAAAATTCTCTCGATCAGATTGTTTTGAAAATTGAAGGAGCAGTATAGAAAGCTCTGATCATACTGTAAAGGTCCAGTAGCTTATATCTATTATCTTTATTACTGAATTGCAACAAAATTATAATTATAACTAGAATGCACAATTTGAAGTTTCATGGATCCCTTGAGGAGTTCTACTTAATGAAGGAGCATGTTACCAAGTGTATTCACTAGCTTTAGTATTCTGAAAGAGTTTATTCCATTTCCAAAATAATAACATGCCCAGAAAAGGAGCTTAGTGAAACCCCCAAGAAACTTCACTGCTTCTCTTCCTTTCGGTGCCTCTTACATAATACATTCTCGGCAAACTGCCGACTCTAAAACACAGGCCAGGACATAATTACTCACCCTCCATCACACTGTCTGGTTTCTCTTTAAAATCTTCAGCACCTTCTCCAGGTCTCAATAGCATGCCCCAAATCAGTCTTATCCTCACTGCGTAAGACATACCCACAACACAGTCACTGACCTCTTCTCATCGATTGCTATTCTGAGAGTTCAGCACTTTTGTTTCCCCTTAATTTCCCTATTATCTGTTTCACTGCACTCAGAAAACTTACACCAAAGCTCCCTTGGCCTTTTGTATCCTCCATCTTCATTCAATCACTTACTCCCCATGTTTATCTTAATGACATCTGCAAGAAACACAGAATCAAGTATTGTGTAGGCACTTGAAAATTCTGGTTGAATGTCAAGCAATGATCTGCTTTCCTTAAACTCTGAATAGTTGACACTATATTCCAGTAATAAAAATATGAGCAATTTTGTTAGTAACAGAGTAGAGTTGGTAAAACCCATTGGGTTTTTCTGCTTCCACCAAAAAACCTAAGGAGAAAGGTCACTAAGTCATAGCCATTGTTATTTCTCTCTTTTGGCTCTAAACAGAAATCTGTAGCTAAAGGCATCAGAAGGACCAGAGGAAATGCTAGGGTAGCGTCTGATTGGAGGAAGTAATGGATTTGGCATTTCTGCAGTCTATGGAGAGGGAATAAACGGCACTGAGAAGTCACCAGGACACATCCCATCTCTCAGAAGAATCTGAACGCCGAAACACTTCTGGAAGAGCTCCAGAAAACTACTACAATCTTGCCACCATATTGGCCCGTTTTCACTTCTTTCCAACTTTGTGCTCAGTCTAAATATATTTCTACACTAAATTAGTGCAATTTTAATTACTATCTTTTAAAACAAAGCTATTTTACCAAACATTATAGGATTCAATGGAAAAAAATCCTTATCTCCATTTTTGTACTACAATAACAGTATTTGGCAGACATTTTTCTAAGCTGACTCATTTTCTCACTTAAACCTTATGACAATAGTAAATAATCCAGAGAAATAAAAATGCTGCATGCAATCATTGATGTGTGGACTTTTCTAAAAAACCAAACTCATAGGAACATAAAGTAAGAAAGAGGTTGCCAGGATCTGTGTGTGAGGAATATAAAAGGATGATAAAAGGGTACAAAGCTTAGATATAGATGAGTAAGATTTGAGGATCTAATGTAAAACATGCTGATAACACTGTGCTGTATCATTGAAATATGCTAAGAAAACAGACTTGCAAACTTCCAGCAGATAAAGGAGGGACATGAATTTTTATGTGAATTGAGAGACATGTAAGTTAACTCAATGTAAAAAAATCTTCAAAGATAACCATAATGTATATTTGGATTTTTTGGACTACACCTCATGGTACTCAGAGTTTACTCCTAGCTTTGTGCTCAGGGATCACTCCTGGCAGGGCTTAAGGGACCATTTGAGGACCAAACCTGGGTCAACCACGTGAACAGCAAATACCCTACCCCCTATACTATTACTCTGACTTCATAATGTATGTTTTAAATATCTTAAACTTTGTTCAATAAATTGTTCCTCAAGAAAGCTAAATTTTTTTAAATCTCACATCAATCCTACATTTTAGTCGTTACTGGGTTTCACCAGTTAGCTAAAGATAAGTAATTTGCCAGACCACAATTAGATTTGAGACCAAGTCTCTAGCATTAAGTGGATAACTGATTTGACTAGTCAACCCTGAGTAGTGTGATTCCAACTGGTGACCTGACCACCAGGTCAGGTCATTATTTAGCCATACGAGTTACCTGGTGCCCTCTACCTTAAAAAGTTGTTCCCTCTCTCTCTCTCTCTCTCTCTCTACTTCACAGACCCCAACTCTACTGAACCCAGCTAATCTTTGTGAAGCACCTTCAACATACAAAGCATTAGTTTACCCACAGAGGAAAAGATCTTCATTTCTCTCTTTATTTGGCAACTGAATGATCACTTGATCACTTGATCACTTTACATCCCATTATTCATCAATTTGCTCGAGTGGGCGCCAGTAATGTTTCCATTTGACACTATCACATGCCAGTGTAACCCAATAGCTACAATATTTATCCATTCAATCCACAAAATATCAGGGTCATAACAATAGTAAAGCTGATACTGTGTTTGTCTCACATGTGGCAAACTTGGGTTTAATCTCCAGGACTCCTCAGGGTTCCCCAAGCATCACCAGGGATGATCCCTAAGCCTGGATCCATGAGTAAGCCCTGGGCACTTCTGGATGTGACCAAAAATCAAACCAAAAGAATCCACAAATATCTTCAAGCACTTACTAAAAAGAAGGCACTGCACCGACTCTGAGATAAGAATGAGGGAAGTTAGTGCATACATTCAGATGGGAAGACAAATGGACCAAGTATGGAATGTTGCCACGATGGGAATGAACACAAGGGGCATAAAGCGCCCAGAAGAGGGGAAATCAATCTATACTAGTTTGTCGTAAAACTTACCCTAGAACTTGGAAGATGAATTAAAATCATTCAGGCATGGGAGTACAAGAAGAACGAATGCACAGTACTGTATGTGCCCAGCTACGAAAGCTAAGGAGGGCAGAGAGGCTGGGATAGCCTCCCAAGATGCCAAGAACATAGTGCAGCAAGCCTAGAAGACATGTGTCCTGCAGCTCCATGTGAATGGGGTGGACAGGTAGGGACAAGTGCAACTTGAAGCACCAAACGGTTTTATGTTGAAATTATTGACTTCCTCACAGCTGCAGTCCCACAGATCTTCCTATCTGGCACCAGTCTTTCCATTAGATGGAGACTAGACTGGAAGTGTTCCACAGGGAGAGGTGCAGACAGAGGGTCACATGAGGGACGAGGTGTAGAAAGGGAAGGGGACAGGAGGGAGGCAGTATGAACAGAACTATGAAATGTTAAGACAACAGAAAGCCATAGGAATGAAGGAGAAAGAAGCATCATGGGAAATTCTCAGGCTTCTAACTTGATTGTGGGGCAACATGAATATTTTCCTTTTTTTAAATAAAATGCCTTATTTAAACACTGTGATTTACAGCTATTCATAATACAGCTGCTATGCGCTTTCGATGTTCCAACACCAATCCCACCACTAGAGTGACCATCTCTCCACCACTGTCCCCAGTTTTCCAACCAACCCCAAGCCTGCTCTCTTAGCAAGAACACAATAATTTATTTCATATTGCTTGTCACAACTAAATGGCTAATGAAATTATCAAAACACCTCATGGAAGAAAATTTTTTAACATCATTATATCTCACAATGGGGTTGTTAAGTCCTTGTCTGAGGATTTACTAGGCTGTTTGTTGCTGGTTGAGCTTTCTGAGTTGTTTTGTTTGTTGAGTTTAGTTGGCTTCTATGTTGCTTTCCCATCTAATTCGGTCTGCTCATACTGGAGTTTCAGTATCGTAAAATTTGGAGGCATATACAGTCTCATAGTTCAGAAAATTCAAGCTTTAGAACAGGGCCAATGTGTTGATATGGCAGTGGCTATGGGTGGTGGGTGTAGCTTCCAGGGCCTCTGCAAGTACTGGAAGTGTGGGGAGGCTGCCCACCCCGCACTAAGACCCCAGAGTTCTCAGCCTAGAAAGAAAGAAAAGGAAGGAAGGAAGGAAGGAAGGAGGGAGGGAGGGAGGGAGGGAGGGAGAGGGAGGGAGGGAGGGAGGGAGGGAGGAAGGGAGGGGAGGGAGGGAGGAAGGAAGGAAAGAAAGAGAAAGAAAGAAAGAAAGAAAGAAAGAAAGAAAGAAAGAAAGAAAGAAAGAAAGAAAGAAAGAAAGAAAGAAAGAAAAGAAAGAAAGAAAGAAAGAAAGAAAGAAAGAAAGAAAGAAAGAAAGAAAGAAAGAAAGAAAGAAAGAAAGAAAGAAAGAAAGAAAGAAAGAAAGAAAGAAAGAAAGAATTCACAGTACCTGGAATATTCATGGCGGGGTGTCTCTGCAGAGATTATTAGTGGAACTGTGGAACTGGGCCTTTAGCATGGCAGCAGCAGTGGAGTAGGTATGGCTGCGGGGACTCTGGCAGGGCAGGAACTCCTGAGGATGCCCCCCTGAAATTAGCTGGGAGACCAGTGTAGCCATTAATTTAGCTGCTTGGCTTGCATCTCCTCAAAAACTCGGTCTTGAATCAGAAGAGCATGGCTGGCGGGTCCCTACAGGGATTTGAGGGAGGTGGACTAATTTCTCATCCTATTAGCTGGCATCTTCAAATTCAAGGTACGTGGACCCTTGTCCACTTCCTCCAATGCCATATAGCTCAGTTATTCACCAGACTGACCTTCTATATGCTCCTATAACCCTAAGGTCAAACACCACCTTCAGATATTTTTCCTGTTAGCTGATGCCTCAAATAGACTTTCCCCAGTTCTTCCCACCACTGACTTCCTCTGGTTGTTCAGAAAGATAGACTGCTACTTCATCACAAGAACTTCCCTTGACCACTCTGTATCTTACTTCTCTGCCCTTAGTTTCTTTTTATTTCCACCAAATATTGCTGCCTTCCAACGTCTGAATGTATGCCCCATACAAGTAGGAAGTTTGGTTTGTTCATTGCTACATCTCCAGCACTGTGTGCAGCATCCAAACTATGGTGGTGCCCAGGAAACGTTTGTTGAATGAGTAAGTGCACAATTGAGTGGAAACACATAAGAGAGTAGATTTGGGAGGCATGAATCAATAAAAGCATAGGTGTACAACTGGATGTTAATCAATCTGCAGTTCAGCAGAAAGTTTGAGCCCAAGAATAGATTTGGTCACCAACCTACAGATGGGAACTGAAGCCAAGGAACTGAAAGAGAATGCGTAGGCAGAGAACAAGCAACTAAGCCAGAGCTCCAGCCCCAAGAATAATACCTGCCCACAATGAATATTTAACAAGAATTTATGGCACAAATTAACAAGTGAATGGATGGATATATTATAGTTACTTGCACACACATCGGATCCTATAAAACACTCTATAAGCTTCTTTTTGGACATTGAATTTAGGTCATTTATCTTGTTAGCACTTTACCGATTATTATATGGTTCAATAAATACTACATGAGGGTATTCACCACACATTAATATTTTTTATCACCAAATCCCTTTTAACATGTAAGTCCAGATGATCTGAGTCAATGTGATGGAGACTGCATCATTGCTCCCAAATATCCTCTCTCTCACTGCTCCTGACCTATCCCTGTTTGTAGGTCATGTGATTTGCTTTAGTCACTGGCTGTGAGCAGAGATGATGCATCCCACATCATGGCCTGGCTGTATATTCAACTGTGTAGGAGATTCCAGTTTCAGGTTCACATTCATTTCAAAAAGAGGTCCTGAAAATGAGCTGTTCCTTTAATATGTGTTCTAAAATGAAAACATATGGAATAAACACACAGTCATCTATCACTCTGTGTTGGATTACCCTTTCTTCACAGTCCTCTCTCCTTTGCCAGCTCTGGGTTTAATATCATAAGTGAAATGTTGTTTTCCTCTTTCCTGTATGCCCTTTGCATATCTTATGCTAGAGCAAAGACCTTTTGTATAGACACTGAAAGAGAGTTTTGTGATATTAAAGTTAATTAACTAAAATATTTACTCTGGGCATCCATCATATTTCCTAACTTAAAACTTCAGTTGACTTTAGATTCAAGTTCCTTACACCCCAAAAGAAAGGTCCCGTGGTGGACTCAGATGAACCCAGGGCAACCCGTGAGTAAGCTACCCTGGCCTCAACATGGGATGGACTAAGTGTCATAAGTAGGATAATAAGCTAAAAGCAAGGTCATGGAACAATTCTGTCCTGACCCAAAGATAAGCAGCTGATTTCAGGACGTGGGTGGGGTTAGGATAAAACTAACTTGGCCTAAGGACTGTAGTCTGGAATATATAGCGAGTTATCCCAGGAAAAGCCACCCTTTATAAATGCCTCACTGTGTTTATACAAAATGACTAGAAATATTATTAATATGGTTGTTCACCAGCTAAGGAAAGGAAAAAACAACACAGTGATTCCACCCATGACCTGGCAGGTCCATAGCCCCAGGGCAGGTTTGTATCTCTGCAGGGAGGCCCCCTGGTAGACTGCCCCAGAAGGAGATTTTTTTTTTACATCTTCTCATTGTTTGGGGATGGAGGTCTATCACCTTTTGCATCTCCCCAACCTCCAACTTTTGGGGAGTATTTAAAGAGAAACTTGACTTGAATAAAGTGATAAAGTCTCTGACTATCAAAGTGCCTGGAGTCTTGTTCCTTTGTCCATCAGTGTGGGGGGGGGGAACAGTCTTTGGCTCTGACCATGACAGGGGACACTGCCAAACCACAATATCTGTTGGGGACCCAACTGAGCCCCAACAACTCTGGTCATATGGAATGGCACACCCTCAAACAGTCAACCCACAGCCACAAGCAACATCATTGGAAGAAAAGTTTGGGAGGTGTAAGCCACCAAGCCAAAGTTATCATTTTGGCAAAGATGCCAGATTCATGGACTACCAATGACACCAAAGCCCTCGAGGTGAACTGAAGGGAGTGTGGCGTGCAAAAGGAAGGAATCTGGAGACAACGCTTCTCAAACAGCCCCCAAAGACCAAAGACACGCTCCAGTAGAAAGGAGCTCAAGGCACAAGATGTGACTTTTTTTCAAGTGGAGTATGTCCAATTGAAAATTAATTGGTGATCAATCCATAATTTATATTCTCTAGTCCAGGGAATTCAAATTTGACTGCTACTGCAGAGTCCTTATAAATCCCTCCTGGTCTATCCCATCTTAAATTCAGCCTTCAGGATCACCCCTATTTTGAATGGTTACATTTTTAAGCCTACAGTTCTAAAGCTCCTCTGAAAGAAAACTCAATAAAACTATGACCATAAGAAGTATTAAATTAAAATAATGATAATCAGAAAATCAATTTCCATTTCTTTTACAACCTTATATTTTCTGTAAATTTAATGAAGCATAAAAATTTATTTATGAAAATTTGAGATAAAAAATGAAATACATTTTCCATCTATGCTTAATTAAAGTTATTTTCACAAATAAGATAAGTATAACTACCTGCATTAAGATTATTATTGTTGGATATAGTTGCTATTTTTATAATATGACAATATGGATGTTAATATTTGCACCAAAACTTAAATGAAACATAAAACTCTATATTAGGAGAAAGCTTTTTAAATTAAATACAAGTAACCTAGGCCCTTATATACATATCCTCTAACAGACTCTCCAATAATTGACTATAAATATCCTAAATGCAATCATATGATGACAACAATTGCATATGAATAACTACAATAATAAAGAAAACTTTATTATTTCACTTTATACCCATACAAAGAAAACAGATTAAGAATTACTTGGCAACGATATGTTATTTATATAGGAAAAGAAATTTTATTCTGAGGAGTGTTAGTTCAAACATTATAGAAGACACTTTTATACTTATTTCTTTCATTCACAATATCTAAATAAGGAACAGGTAAGTATACTATCGCTGCTTTATTGGGGAATTATTCAAAAAAATATTAAACGGGTCTGGGAGATCATACAGTAGATAAGGCACTTGCTTTGCATACGGCCAATCCAGATTCAACACCCAGCAACATAGATGGTCCCCTCACCCTGCCAGGAGTAATACCTAAGAGCAGACCCAAAAATGAGCTCGTGGCACTGCCATGTGTGACCCACCATCACCACCACCACCGAAACTAAAGACTAAGAACTGAGGTGTCACTTAATTTTCTAGACTCTTAACTGGCATTGCAACCAAAATGACAGTATGTCTAAATGAAAAAAGACTGATATTCAACTTTCTGTTTATATATTATGCACATAGTACATAGTGAACTCTATATCCCATATGAGATCAAGTTCTCCTCAGCTTTTAGAAGAAACAGAACACACAGCACACATCACCTGCCATGAGACTTAAGGGTCATGCCCAGGACGCAACTGTCATGATCCGCGGTGCAGAGGGGAAGGAAACTCAGCAGTGGGCATCCACTGGACTGCAGAGACCCAGCCAAAGACCCCCACTGCCCTGAGGGATCATCTTCCCTGTGCCCAAAAAAATGACGACAATATGGACAGCTAGAAGTTGGTGGCAGCCAAGAGAGATGCTGACCTCTGCTCAGGAGAATGGGCACTCGCTGCAGGTAGGTGTTCATTATTGGAGGAGAAAAAGAAATTGTCTGGGAATTCTGCTACCTGGGGCGTAAGCCCAATGACAGCAGCTTGACAGATAAAGAGGAGCTCAGCCAAATCTGAACAGCCTCTGTGCCCTTCTGCAGGTTCACAGCCAGAACAGAACACCAACACACATTGATCCGGCCGTCAATCTGAGCACTTCACAATGCATCAAAGTGGGAAGGAGCAGCCAAAACACACCTTTACAAACTACTTGAGAGAAGCTTACACAGTCGACAATCGTGGTGCCAGAACCTATGCCCTCAACCAGTGGGAAGCCACACACCAATAAGGCCACCTCACAGGAAACCTGGACTGTGGAATCACGTGCCAACCTGAGACTTAGTAACTGGGAAATCTTCAACAAGAGGCAGGCTCAGTCTCTATTTTCTAAGCTGTAAAATGGAGAGACCACCTCACCTTGTGGCAAGAAATAAACGAGATTGCCTCAGTAAGATGCCCAGCTCTTAGAAGGTGCATGGCAAAGACAGCTGTTTCCCTTATTAATCATTCCATCAGCTTGCAAGTGATATTCTCTGCACTACATTTTCTCTTTCCCAGCTACGTGATATAAATGTGATAGAGCGCGAAAGTTGCTGCAAGGTGAACAGAATTCAGGCAAGTACAAAAGCCAGCAGGAGAGTGCGTTGAAAGCCGTCTCCGAGTGCGTGCTCTTACCTGCAAAATGCTGATAAGTGGCAGCTGCCGAAGTCACCAATCTAGAGAAGGTGCTCGGATGCCACTCGTAGAGTGACGCAGGGTGGATAGGATTGGGCGAAGAGGAGCCTGGGCCCGCAGTAAATCAGAGATGCTCAGCGCCAAGAGTCCTGTGCCCCGAGAGTGAGAGAGATGGTTTCCATAGCAGATTCTGGCACAGACACTGTTCATCACCGAGCTCCCTTCCATCACATGCAGCTCCTAGCGAGCATCATCATGGAAGCATCATTTTGGAATGTGAAGGGTTATAAAAAGAAAAATACTCTCTGAAGACGGAGCACTGGCTAAAGCACCCGGTATCCAAGCACAAGGCCCTGGGTTCAAGCTGCTGCACCTCTCTCGCTCACCAAGTCTGACCGTGGACGGCTCTGCTATTCAGGTCTGTCATTCTACTGGCTATGGGCCCTGGGGATGTCAGCTTAGGGGAAGCAGCTCTGGGACATCAACTACAGGGCAGCTGAAAAGCGCCGAACCCCTATAGGCACCATACCTGGGAGAGAATTCCCTTTGTCGGCACCAGAACTAAAAAGCTTGGGACCCCATGAGCTTATAGGTTGGTGACAGTTCAAGAGCCTATCTTTCCTGCCTCAGCACACACTGCAAGCGTGTGAACCCCACAGCCAACATGTGTGTGGACATCACACCACCGGCAGAGGGGAAGGGAAGGGGAAGGCTCCATCTCTCCACCGTGATGAAAAGGAGTTCAGACCAGGCCAAGACTTATAAGTTTTCACAGACACTCAGCAAAAGCAGAGACTATATTCCAGAGAATATAATTTTAAAAAAATAGGCATTTGGAGGACATTTAGGAAAGGAAAAGAAAAAAAAGTCTCCAAAAAAAAGTGTTTGACAATGGAATACTATGCAGCTGTTAGGAAAAATGAAGTTATAAAATTTGCCTACAAATGGATGGACATGGAGAAGATTATGTTGAGCGAAATTAGCCAGAAGGAGAGAGACAGTTACAGAATGACTGCATTTATCTGCATAACATAAATATATAGGTACATATTATGATACCAATATCCAAGGTCAAGTGAAACATAGATCAGGAGGTCCTGTCAAAGGTGGAAATTATCACAAACGTGTAGGTTTCAGAGGCTAGGTAAGACAGTAAATGGAACAGTGTGCTAACAATTGTGAGGGTACTAATGCCAACCTAGAACTGAGCATTAAATAGAGGCAAAAGGATACACATGACAACCCTTTAATGTATGTTCTGTAATCCATAGTCTGGAGAGGAAGGAAAAGAGAAAGATAGAGAAATGGAAAGAAATAAAGAACCTGCCATGGAGGAGGGCTGGGGGGAGGGGGAGGGAACCGGGACGTTGGTGGTGGGAGATGGGCACTGGTGGCGGGATGGGTGCTGCTACACTGTATGACCAAAACCCAAATATGAACTTTTTAATTGTATATCTTTGTAATTGTAAAAATAAAAAAAATTTTAAAAAAAAAGTGTTTGAAATATCTACCTACAGTCAAAATTCATGGAAAACACTGACCGGAATGCACTGTTTTCCAAGCAGTGGGAATTTCAAATACCTTGAGATAAGGGAAATAAGTCTGCAAGACCACACGTGGTCTGGTTTGGCTTTTTTTATTCCCCTGCAGAGAAAGAGCCCCTAAACGGAAAGGCATGACTTCCAATCACATCAGACTTTCAAGACCCGTCCACGTAACAACCGCCGGGTGCATGATAAACTCAAAGTGTGAGTGTTCGCACGCCATGGGCTCAGCGGGAGAAAGGTCACCTGTGACGGGTCAGAGAAATGTTCAATCACTGGCTTCCATCACAGGTGTCGCTCGCAAGTGGGCAGGCCCAAGAGGGCCAATGCTAATGAAGTCCCTCGAGTGGCACCTGTCTCAGAAGCGAGCTCCAGGAACCGAAGTGTGTTTTTTGTTCACTGTAGGCCTCTGATGCCTCCTTTCTTTTTCCACAAAGGGAGCATAGGTGGAAAACCACATGGGTGCTCTCTGCAGAAGCGCAAGGTGCATATCAAAAAACACAGGCAGACCAGATTTCTCATTGTCAAGAGGGGAAATAGTATACATACACACTTCTCTGCATGTACATCTCTATGTGTGTATACATGCATGTGGGCACGTGTACAGACATGTTCATAATATAGAGGAAGACATGAAATACATATTCAATACATTCAAGACTGTACATAAAGTGCTTGTCTACATATATGGACACATGTATGGACACTTACATATACACACATCAATATCAACCATATTTTATTTCATTAAGTTCTACTCCACTTTTCTCTTTAAGCTCTACTGCTCAACACGGGAGGCACAGATGGATGCTGTGTAAAATCAATGTTGCAAACATCGCATGCAAAGACCTCACACAAGCGAAAGCATGTTTGGCTGAGAAGCAAACAAGGAGAAACGTGAAGCAACCTCAGAGAGCGAACTCATCTCCACTGTTTTTATTCTCCCCCAGCCCTAAATTCAACATACACGCTTTCAGACACTGAGTAGCGCACTTGCTACTTGCTACTAGGGCACAGGGTCTGGAAGCTGTGTGTACACTTCCCAGATGTTTAATCAACAAGTAAGAAAAGGCAATGAGCTTAAGTAGGTGAATCCTCCCATGAATAAGGGACTTTGAGGGGCGGTCAGAGCAACAGTACAGTGAGCAGGGGCGCTTGCCTTATATGTGGCTGACCTAGGTTAAATCCCTGACATCCCATATAGTCCCCGAATAATTCCTTTGGGCAGATCCAGGAATAACCCTTGAGTGCAGATCAGGAGTAACCAACCCCTGAGCACTTCAGGGTGTGACCCCAGAAAAAAACACCAAAAAAAAAGTTTAAAAAAAGTTAAAAAAAAGTCTTTAATAAAATAAAAATCATGATAGACTTTTAGAGGCTTCTAGAGCACTTTGAAATGTCCACAGTGGCCCAAGGGCAGCCTGCTCCAGTTAGCAGACAGCTGCCACACAGAAGGACAGATCTGGAGAACAGAGGGTCAGGCTGAGCCCCACCTTTGCCGTTCTCCAGCGCTGGTTCATCAGGAAATGAAGTTCCTCTCCTATAAAAAGACATGCCTCCTCTACTAGGCTGCTAGTGAGACATAAATTTCACAAAAGCTCTGTAAGTGCTCAAGCACTCTACAAATAAGAAATAAAACCACATCATCTTTACAACGGCTCTGAAGTGGCCGGAGAGCATTCTAATATCAGTTCCATCATAAATAAATAGTAACCATGGGACACACACTTAGCATTCCACAGCATCTACAATTGGGACCGGCTGACACTAGCTCACTTCTCTCAAGTTTCGATTTTGCATTTTTATGACAGGTACTAAGCTCATAGTTTGATATATCTAAAAATACATGCTTTCTCCACATCCATGTTTTCATGGTATCATGATGAGCTACGTAATATACCAGAAACATGTAAAGACATTATTTTTTTAAATTGAATCACCTTGGAAATTCACAGTTAAAAAGTTTCTCATGATTGATTTCAGTCATTCAATGTTCCACCACCCGCCTCTTCACCAGTGCACGTTTCCACCACCAATGTCCTCAGTTTCCCTCCTGCCCTCCCCTCCCCAGCCTACATATATGGCAAGGCACTTTTCTTTCTCTCTCTCTCTTTCTCATTTTCTCTCTCTATCTATCTATCTATCTATCATCTATCTATCCTATCTATCTATCTATCTATCATCTATCTATCTATCTATCTATCTATCTCTATCTCTCCTTTTTGGGCACTGTGGTTTGCAATACAGGAACTGAAAGGTTGTCGTGTGTGTCCCTTTACCTACTTACACACTCAATTCTTGTCATTTGGTTTAGTGGTTTCTTCTCTATCCTAGCTGCCCGCCCCTACCACCACTTGTGGCATTCTTCCAACAGTGGAATATTCTTCCCTTGCCTTGTTTCCACTGTCCTTGGATGCTAGTCTCATACTCTCTTGTTACTGAATACAGCCCACAGATGAGTTCAGTCATTCTATGTCTGTCAAACTCCCTCTAGTGCATGACACTGCATGATACTCTCCACATCCTTCCATTTATAGGTGGATTTTATAACTTCATTTTTCCTAAGTGGCGGTACAGTAGTCCCCATTGTGTAGGGGTAACACAGTTTCTTTAAACACATTATCTTTAAACTATTATGAGATTCCGCCCTCATTGGGTCTGTATCTCCTGAACAGAAAAACAAACAAAAAGGCCAGCAAACAGCAAATCAAGAGAAGGACTCGCACGTGTTCTGGAGCTAACAGTGGGGAGAGACAGAACCCCTGAAGGTAGGGACAGGATGCGGACAGAAGGACAGAAGGACATTTAGAGCAGATGATAAGGTAGGACAGAACGAGGGCGGAAGGACACTTAGAGAAGATGATAAGGGAGGCCACGGTAAATGCCAACTTTGTCAGATTATCTGAAAATTAAGACCATTCTCGGGAAGTGTCCAAAGTCATGCAAAAAAAGCCCACCCTCAAGAAGACTAGCAAAAGACCAAGACGACCCTAGAGGTGATGACAAGTCGGGAGAGAGTGTGGCTGTTGAGCCGAGGATAGAGGCAGAGACCAAACTTGGGGCCTGAGTTGAGACGTATCTGGGAAGTAAAACCACCCAGACCTGGGGACGCACTGGGTGTGTGGGATGAGAGAAAGGGAGAGAACAAGATCCACACATGAGTGCCTGAGCAAATAGCTGTGATGATCATGGAAAAAAGTGAACTTATGCAATGGAGACGAGAAACCCCACAGAACAGATGGAATGTACGAAGGGGATTCTGTTATTTCCATTCACGAAAATCACACAACATAGTGTTATCAACCATTCTGAAGCGCTTAGTTCTGTGTTGGAGGGTGAATGCGGGAGTACTAAGGGTGATTACTCTGTGGTGCAACTACCACTATCCGCCTCCAAAATAATTTGCAATTTACACAGGTCTGACCCTATTAAATAAGTTTCCCATCCCCACAACCCCTAAATCCCCACAACCCCCACTCCTGTCAAGCAATATCCTAAGTTTAACTGCTTTGGCTCCTCCCCTAAATGGAAACATAAGACATTTCTCCTTTGCGACTAGCTTATTCCCTCACAATTATGTTTTTGTTTTGTTTTGTTTTGTTTTGTTTTTAATTTTTTTTTATTTTTAAAATTACAAAGATATACAATTAAAAGTTCATATTTGGGTTTTGGTCAAACAGTGTTGCAGCACCCATCCACCACCACCAGTGCCCATCTCCCACCACCAACGTCCCCGGTTCCTCCTCCCCAGCCCTGATCCATGGCAGGTTCTTTATTTCTTTCCTTTCTCTCTTTCTCTCTTCACCTTCCCTCCAGACCATGGATTACAGAACATACATTAAAGGGTTGTCATGTGTATCTTTTTGCTCTAAAGACCCACCTGAGACTGTGTCTGAATTTCCCTTTTTTTTTTCTCTGATGTGGTCATGGAAAAGGAATGGAAGGACTGGAGCAGTGAGTAGAGCAGGGGAGGGCATTGGCCTTGCACACAGGAGACCCGGTTTGATTCCCAGCTTCCCACATCGTCCCCGAAGCACCGCCAGAAGTAATTCCTGAGTGCAGAGCCAGGAGTAACCCTGAGCAGGTGTGCTGCCCAAAAAGCAATAAAAGGAACAGACCTATGACACTCCCTAAGTCTACGCTTTAATGGCAACTGTGCTCAGCTCAGCTCTCTCCTGAAGATGTCCTTGCGTGAACCCGAGGCTTTCCTGAGGTAAGGGGAGAACTGAGCAAACACTTCTAGGCATTCATCCTGATTCTGCCCAACACCCATTGAGTAAAGGGAAGATCACCTACAGATTTTTATTTTCGTAAACTTTACTAGAGAGCTGTGATTACAAAGTTGTTGATAGTTGAGTTTTTGGCATAAAATATTTCAACACCAATCCCACCACCAATGTCAACTCCCCTCCACCAATGTTCCCATTTACTCTCCCCCACCCCAATCCCTGCTCCATCCCTGCCTGTCAGCTTGACAGCACATTACAAATTTCCAGTGGCTGCAGCTTGGGTCTCAAGTTTTCTGTGTTTTTGAGTCTGTGTTTTGATATATAGCCATATCCCTCACCCATATTAGTAACTGAAGCCCTGATACCTGTTCACCCATTACTTCCCATTCTTTCTTTGCCCTTGATTCTTTCCTTCTCGCCTCTTTCTTCTCCGAATGATCTCACTTATATGTGGAACGAAGAATACTGGATAAAGAAATGTAGCAATGGGGGAAGGGATGCCTAGATCACCCTTGACCCCAGTGTTTAGAGAGAGAGAAGGACAAAGAAAAAAAAAGAAACCAAAGATTTTTCCATCCGAAGCATGGAAGTGCTCTAGGTCACCGGCACCGGAGTGAGGCCCGGGTGGGAATCAATACGTTTCATTTCTCAGCTCACAGCACATGAAGCAGAACCAAGATAAAGGCAAAGGAAAGAAAAGGAAACTTCTGTACAAATATGTTTCCCTGCCGCCCAACCCCCGCAAAGGCTTTAGCAGAGAGCTCTGCAATTTCTAAGCTTATATTTTCAATTCAGTCATTTTCCAAGATAGAGGAGGTTATCCAAATGACTGTTATTATCCACCACATGGGTAAAAGGAAAACAACAGGGCTGGGTCCTGTGTGGTGCTCAGCTCCGCTGCCCCCAGAACCGGCTCTCTCGCAATCTCCCCACTTCTTCATTCACCCAGGAGGAGCAGGCTGACAAGTGCGATCCCTCCCCAAAAGTGAGGGTCTCTAATCTCCAAAGACGAGGAGAAAGAAAGAAACTGCAGAAGACTTTGCAAAGAAAGCAAATAATTTAGGTTTCGGTGACCTTTCTGGCTATTTCTCTGCTCTTCTATTCAACTGAGTTCCTCGATGTCCCAGAAGTCTTGAGTTCACACACAAGCCTTCAGAGATAAGAAGACTATGCCATGATTTGGTCACTAAGGACCAATGTGAAAATTTTTTGGTTAAGGATTTTATTTGCTTCCACACAACAGGCTTTTCACAGTGGTGGCTACAACCGCCACAGGAGGCAGAGAACTCTGTCTATTATGCACAACAGGTACTGGGCAAAAAGAAAAGGCAGGTTCTTAATCTGGGCAGCACATATAACAGCAAATGTGGTATAACTAAAGTGAGACAAAAATCAATATTCCTCTTCACTAACATTCTACTTCACAAACTTCAGAATATTGCCCCGTGAATATCTAATTGCCGCTTTCCCTCACGGTTCTATTTTGAAAAACCTCTGTCAAACTGAGAAATGGAGCCCCTGATCACATTAGTGAGCAGAATTATTTTAGGAATAAAGAATTCTTGTCTTAAATCATTAAGACATCGCCTTTACGGCCCAGCACACAGTGAGCAACTGCGGGAATCTCTGTGCCTCAGAAGCCAGAATGGATTGCAGGGTCCAACATCATTTTAGGAGAAGTCAAGGGTTGGCAACACAGCACAGCCTCTGACACTCAAATTAATTGAAGGGAGCTATTCAGGAAAAGTGTTATTGGAAAATGTTTTGGCATGGATACTGTGGTCCAGCCTCAAGAGGTGGCGGGCAACAGTCACAAATTCAACTTCTAATGCAGAGACTGCTTCGACAACCAGTTGTGTTGACATGAATCTTCAAACTCATTTCTCCTCTGATGAAATTTCTCCTTACTCCTGGACTCCTGATAGAGAGAAAAAAAAATGGCAGGTGCTGGGACTCTTCAAGTCAGAAATTACTAAACCTAGAAGACTTTTTTTTTTTTTTGGCATTTTGGCTCTGGGGCTCTGCACTCAGGAATTACTCCTGGCGGTGCTCAGGAGACCAAATGGGAGTCGGAGATCGAACCCAGGTGAGCTGCATGTAAGGCAAATGCCCTCCCTGCTGTTCCTATCACACTCCAGCCCCCTAGAAGTTACTTTTTTTAAAAAGTCAAGTAAAAATACTATGAAAGGCTGCAGTTAAAATTAATATTCAGAAAAAAAAATCAGGGTAGTAGTGTGGATAAAATTCAACAACTCTTTAGCCTGGAGAAGCAATTTCAAGGGGTTGGATTTAGAGGTGTGGACTCCTTTGGAGGAGCAAGCAGATGATGTAGAGTTCTGGTATGAGGGACCAGACAGTTGTAGCAGGTAGGGCATTTGCCTTGCATACAGCTGGGACCCAGGTTTAATCCTTGGCATAGCATACGGTCCCCCAAGCACCGCAAGGAGCAATTCCTGAGTGCAGAGCCAAGAGTAAGCCTTGAGCACTACCAGTGTGGCCCAAAATGGGGAAAAGTCAAAAACAGGGAGCTGGAGAGACAGTAGCAGTACCATGTATTTGCCTTGCATGTGGCCAATCTGGTTTGATCCCTGGCAGCTCTGAGTTTGATCTCGAGAACACCATCAGGAGCAATTTCTGAGGGCAGAGCCAGAAGTGAGCCCAGAGCACCACTGGGTGTGGCACAAAAACAAAACACAAAAAGGGTTCTGATATGGAAGCAAACATAGCTCCATCTAAATGAATCTTCCAGGGCCAGAACTATAGTAACCGAGAAGTGACAGACCCTGATTCAATCTCTGCCATCCCATATGGTCTGCTGAACACTACCTGGAGTAATTCCTGAGAACATAGCCAGAAGTAAACCCTGAACATTCATGGGTGTGGCCCAATATGGAAAAATTAAAAATATAAATGCATGTGCCTTCCAGAGCACCCACAATCCAGTAGGTTTCAGACGAGCATTGCCAGCAAGCAACAAGTTCTCAAAAAGCAGACTGTTCGTGACTCTGCCAGAGAAG
>JAJIBD010006501.1:15000-57424 GCA_021461705.1 Cryptotis parvus | reverse complement strand
GTTCATATGGGCTGTTCCTATGACGCCTGAAAGAGCTAAATCTGTTTGTTCATTTTTACTCCAGTAAGCTTCTCCATCATGGGTATTCCCCCATACCATAAAAACAGATAATGGTCCTGCTTACACCAGCAAAACCTTCTAAATCCTTTTTGCGAGGAATGGCAGATCAAACATATTACAGGAATTCCATATAATCCACAAGGACAAGGAATAGTTGAACGTGCCCACAGAACGCTTAAAACTCAGCTATAAAAGCAACGAAAAACAAGCATGCCTCCAATGGATTCTTTATCTTTAACATTATTCACCTTAAACTTCTTAAATATACCTCAAGGAGATCCCTATACCGCGGCTGAACGTCACTTTCAAGAAGATATGCAAACTCAAAAAACAGTCAATTCACCTATCTGGGTGAAAATTGATGATAAATGGATTGCAGGTCACCTCCTCATTCGGGAAGAGGCTATGCTTTCATTTCTACAGACGATAACCCTGCCAAGAAACTCTGGGTCCCTCTGCGACTTGTTAAGACTAGAATTCTCCAAGAATCAGAAAACAACTAATTCTTTCAATATAAAGTCTTAAATTTTAAATTGCAAGTTGCTGTTTAAACTTCCTGGATTGGTTCCTTTTAATAATGATCTTGTTTTGCAGTCTGTGATCATGGTTCATGTCTAATATCTTGCCTTACAGCCTAAATATTTTCTTTCTTTAAAAAAAAAAAAAAGGGTGGAAAATGGGTGGACTCTGGTCACAGTGCTCATTACAAAAATGTTTGCTAAATCAATGAAAAAATTGTTTTTCTAATGATTCTGTTCACAGGATGAGATATTCGAATCCAGTAAACCCGCCACAGTGCTCAATACTCCGAGACTCCTAAAACAGTGCTCCGCTAAAAAATTTAATAATTTGCAAAACTAATTTTTCCCAATGCTCTATTCACAGGAAAAGACACTTTCTCACCATCATTTGCCAGCTTTATATTTATGAAGCGCTTGACTCGTTACCATTTATCACCCTAAATGGGTCACATATACAGCTGTAAGATATTGATCGATCAAATGTATGTGTGCGCGGGTGTGCACGTGGTGGCCACCATTATATTTGTGGATTAATGCTGTGTCTATGTTATGTCTCAACTACTACCTTCTCAATTTCTGACCACTACAAACCTCTATTACATTCATCAACTCCACTGCTGATCCACTAGATTTATCAATTTTAAAATCATCAATTCTCATACTTATTTCCCTGCTCCACCCATGTTGGAGCTTCTTTATATTCTTCTCTCCATCCCAAACTTGGATCCCTACAAAGCCTTAAAATCCCTACTTGTGATTAACCTCGAAAAGTGTTTTTTGTCTCACCTAAGCTACAGGTACAGTTACCGGTGCCAATGTTCCCTTGCTGAAGAAGCCCCCTGCAAGACGCCCACACCGATGTTCCAGACACCTGTTCCAGCACTCCAAGACTCCTGTTCCAGAATCGAGATACTTGTTCCAGTGTTCCTGAGACCCAATCCAGTGTTCCTGACAATTCAACGAGGTTCCTGATCGCTGCTCTCCAAAGACTCATACTCATATGATCACCGCTATTGCTGTTCCAGAAGTAGCCCTACAGACTTTGTTCCAGACACCCGACTTTACATAAAATATAGCAAATTGACTCTCACAAATTATGGACAGTGCAAACTATAGTTCGTTATAATCAGACAGCTAAAAACACTTTATCTTGAACTTTGCTTTGGGTCCAAAAAAAAAACAAGCTAGGATCCTAAAGTAACATGTATTATCATTTTGCAATTGGAATTGTTTTTTCTTATCTTAATTTTCTGTACATTACTAAATATTTCTTACCTTTTCAATTTTTATTAGTAAACAATCAGGGGAGTTGTTGCAGGACTCCTAAGGGCCACTGCATCTGCTCTGGATTGCCTCCCGAAAATCACTCCGTAGATAAGGGGGTAGTCTAAATGTGGCAGTTTATCTGACCATGTATGCTGTACTTAGCTGGTATAAATATTCTCCCATGCTATCACAATCATCGTGGGACTAGCTAGATCTTACCAGCATATTAGCCTGGCCACGTAAGGACACCTAAGTAATTAGACCAGAGAGAAATGCTGTTTGCTTCCAAACAAACAAGCATGGCTCCCTGATAAAATATAAAACTACAATGAAGTAGAGGAGACTTGTGAAGGCTTGGAGAAATATTTAACTGGCATTGGTGTTGGTCCTTGGTACAGTGACATGCCATCTCAGAAACCCCCTTCTCTACATTTCAAAGGCCTTCCCGCTCAAAACATTAGCACAGTAAAGGCCCTAGGTGAGATGCAGGGAGGGGTTACCTGAGGGCATTGGACCCTCCCCTGCTTTCCATAACAATGGGAGGAAGGTCTGAGTTGGGGGGGTATAAACTTGCTGGTTCCCCGCCTCCCGGGCTTCTTCCCGGTGGGATCTCGCCTTGTGAGCGTTTATTCCCCTTGGAAGTTTCACACGTGGTGGTCGCCATCTTGGCCTACACGTGGCTGGGGTTCCCAGCCTGGAATCCTAAGCATCGGGTTTTTCCTTTTGCTGATTTGTATGCCTGAACCTGTGATAAGTAAAGTCTTTTAAAACCGCATCGGACTCCTGAGTGTTCATCCATTCCTCGCCTGCTTCGGAGGTAGAAGGGAACTCGCTTCCTGGCACTGTCGGGGGACCCCCGGCGGAGCGCCCCGACAGTTCATCTACACTATGGAATACTATGTGGCTGTCAGAAAAAGATGAAATTATGAATTTTACCTGCAAATGGATGGACATGGAGACTATCATGCTGAGTGAAATTAGTCAGAAGGAAAAGGACAGATATAGAATGACTGCATTCATTAATAGGACATAAACAGATACCAGTGTTTTACTAAATGTGGGAAATGGTAATGGCAGATTAAAACTCACCATTGAATATACATAAAGAGACTTAAGTGATAAACTCTAAATATCTGCAGGACTAGCCACAATGTGTAAAATAAGAGGGAGAGAGATGCAGAGACAGAGAGAGAGACAGAGAGAGAAAGAGTGGAAACGGGGCTGTCTGCTATTAAGGCAGCATGGGGGTGATGGGAGGGTGGGGTACATTGGTGGTGGAAATGGGGCACTGGTGGAGGGATGGGTGCTGCTATACTGATTGCCAAGAACCAATTATGAACACCTTTGTAATTGTATGTTTCACGGTGGTATAATAAAAAATTTTTTTTAAAAATTTAAAAAAAAAACAAGTAGTGCTGGGAAAATTGGGCAGCTATGTGTAAAAAAAAAAGAATTTGGACCTCTCTCTAACACCATGCAAAAAAGTCGGATCAAAATAGATTAACGATCTCAATATCAGACCTGAGTCCATAAAGTATATTGAATAAAACATAGGGAAAATCCTCTTTGGTGTTGAAGTTAAAGGTATCTTCAAAGATGAAACACCAATAACAAAGCATCCAAGCAAAGATAAACATATGGGACTACATGAAACTAAATAGCTTCTGCACCTCAAAAGAAACAGTGAACAAGATACAAAGACAGTCCACAGAGTGAGAAAGAATATTCACCCAATACCCATTTGAAAAGTGGTTAACATCCAGGACATAGCAGGTACTGGTAGAATTTCACAAGAAAAAAACAGCCAACCCCATCAAAAAATGGGGAAAAAGAAATGAATAGAAACTTTGACAAAGAAGAAATTCAAATGGGCAAAAGACATATTAAAAATGTTTATCATCACTAATCATCAGAGAGATGCAAATCAAAACAATAATGAGATATCATCTCACACCACAGAGACTGGCACACTTCCAAAAGAGCAAGAACAACCCGTGCTGACATGGATACAGAGAAAAGGGACTTTCATCCATTGTTGGTGGGAATGTTGACTGGTCCAGCCTTTTTGAAAAACAATATGGACATTCCCTCCAAAAACTAGAAATTGGACTCCCATTTGATCCAGCCATACCACTTCTGGGAATATACCCTGGAAAGCCAAAAACACACAGCAGAAACACCATCTGCACTTCTATGTTCATAGCAGCACTACTCACAATAGCCAGAATCTGGAAACAACCAGAGTGCCTGAGAACAGATGACTGGATAAAGAAATTGTAATACATTTACACAATGGAATATTATGCAGCTGTTAGAAAAAACAAAGTTATGAAATTTGCCTATAAATAGATGGGCATGGAGAGGCTCATGCTGAGTGAAATTAGCCCGAAGGAAAAGGACAGATATATAACTGCACTTATTTGCAGGAGATATATATACCAATCCAGGAAAAACTGGGATTAGGAGGTCTTGTCAATAGATGGAATCAACTATGTGTGAGGGAGTCAGAGGTTAGGTAAGACAGAGAAGGGACCAATGTGCTAATAATTGTTGGAAATGATAATACCAGCCTAGAACTGAGCATTGAATATAGGCAAAGGGATACACACCATAACCTCTAAATGTATGTATTGCAAACCACAATGTGTAAGAGAAAGGAGAGAGAGAGAAAGAGAGAGAGAGAGAGAGAGAGAGAGAGAGAGAGAGAGAGAGAGAGAGAAGATAAAGTTCCTGCCATAGAGGCAAGCTGGGCGAAGGGAAAGGGAATTGGGGACATTGGTGGTAGGAAATGGGCACTGGTGGAGGGATGGGTGCTGGAACACCGTATGACTGAAAACCAAACATGAACACCTTTGTAATTGTGTATCTCATGGTGATAAAATAAAATATTAAAAAATAATAAGTAAAGAGAAAAAACTGTCTTCCCCGTTCATCATCGATTTGCTTGAGCGGGCCCCAGTAACATCTCCATATGTCCTGTCCATGCTAGTAGAGCCCAAGGGCATCTGCTTGCTCCAGGAACATAAAGAGCCTCAATCCATTCCGGAATGAGGTCTATAATTGTTACTGGTATTTGGCATATCAAATACAACACGGGTAGCTTGCCAGGCTCTGCCATGCAGGTAGCATACTCTTGTAGGCATCTCTAAGTCCAGCATTTATTGATGACAAGCGGCCTAGCGAGCCAGGCTGTGATAGGCTGGTCTGCTGGGTGGAGTTCTGACAAGAGAGAAGTCCAAATGTGGAAAATAGAGGCCCTCATGGAGTGGGGGGTCATCTGGCTTGTTGCGAAGCTCTGCTGGGGTGGTGGGCCAGGGCTAGATCCCACCATCCCACCTGGGCGCCTTGTGAGCAGCTGGTCACAGGTAGAGCCAGTAGCAGCTCTGCCCCATGTCTGCGAAGTCTCTGGGTCGGCATACCTGAGCCGGATTTAAGAAAGACTGCTGCAGGGTGGAACTCGATGAGCCGGGCTGTGATAGGCTGGTCTGCTGGGTGGAGTTCTTTCTCTGGCCAATGAATCCAAAAACAGCTGACATCTCCAGACCACCTGATTTTTCTTAGAAGATCTAAGCCATGAAACTCACAAGGCGTTACTTCTTTGGCAGCCATCTCGATTCCTGATGAGACATTTTTCACTGTCCCTTTGTCTTAGACAAATCTCTTAAATCACTGGCATGTGGTTTATGCAGCTTGTTTTCCAGTACCCAAAATTTACTTTTTTTTTTTTTTTTTTTTTTTTTGCTGTGAGCAGCAGCAAGTTTCCACCGCAGATTTACTCCCTGGGCTGGTCTCAAGTCCTGGCAAGGCTACACTTCAGCTGAAGTATTTTCTTTTCTCAACCTCACCAGCCTGATGTAGACAGTTTTTCTGAGAAGCCCTTCCATGAAGCTGCTCTCCACTAGCCATTTTCCCTCTCTTGAAATTCTTGCTCTCCTCTTTTTTTAACCTAACAAAGTAACTTCTTGCAGCAGACTTTTATTATCCCACCAAGGACTCTTCTTGATAATTTTTTTTATGTCTAACATCCAGTGACTCTCCATAACTGTTTCAGACCATATAGCTGAATCTGCTTGAATTGCCTTTTCTTCCTCCCAGAGCAGACATCTCCTTCCAAGGCATTTAACACCAAAGAGAAAAACCAGAAACAATAAATAAATAAATAAATAAATAAATAAATAAATAAATAAATAAATAAATAAATGAGGATTTTTGTCTTTCCACTAATTTACGGTGCCTATGCCAAGTGGGCTTCAGTGTATTGTACACCTAGTCAGTTCTTTATAAGACAGTGAACTTACAGAATGTAATCTTTGGCTTACAAAAAAGACCTCAAAAGCAGGCACAGTAGGTGCTCAAGATTATTCTCTGAGCTCAGTGAGATTTTGGCACATAGCCCTTGTCTAATAATTCTGCCTGGTTTTCTTCTACATTTGGAGATTGTAAGGGTATTTGTGTGTGTGTGAGTGTGTGTGTGCGTGTGCACGTATGTGTTCCTAACAAATACTGACATAAAATAACTCAATGGTTTTTATCGTTGTTGTTTCGTTTTGTTTTGGGGCCAAACCCAACTGTTCTCAGGACTTACTCCTGGCTTTGTACCCAGAGATCATCACTGACAGTGCTCAGAGGGACCATATGTGGTAACAGGGATCAAAACCCAGGTCAGCCCCATATGCAAGGCAAGCACCCTATCCACTGAACTATCACTTTGGCCCTGGAGCACATGCTTTGCATGCAGGAAAACCAGGTTAGATCCCTGGCACCACAAGGTTCTCTGAGCACTTTAAGAAGTAACCCCCAAAGCAGCTCTCTGGGAACAGCCTCTGAATACCACAAGGATAACAAAATAGGAGGAGAGAGAGAGAGGGAGAGAGAGGGGGAAAGAGAGA
The DNA here is from genome assembly GCA_021461705.1 of Cryptotis parvus. Taxonomy (NCBI): domain Eukaryota; kingdom Metazoa; phylum Chordata; class Mammalia; order Eulipotyphla; family Soricidae; genus Cryptotis; species Cryptotis parvus. The sequence goes on along the minus strand of JAJIBD010006501.1, from coordinate 50,688 downwards.
CAGAAACAGAGAGAGAGAAAGAGAGAGAGAGAGAAATCCTATTGCTAGCTATTGGCTTTCCAACCTGTCTCTGAATTCTGTCTTGATGTCTTCTGGTAGTGGTAGTCACTCCCTCTATCACTACTTCTTCCCACACCTCCATTAATTTTGAAATTGCACTGCGACTTTTATTTTTATTGTTGACATTTAGTAAGTGAACACCCAATGGAGAGGAGGAAACTTGCTGTGCTGAGGGTAGAACCCAAGCTTCCCCCCATGAAAGTCAGTGTGCTCAACCTCTGAGCTATAACCTCTGCCAAATCATGGGTTATGGTCTGAAATGGAAAAGGAAAGGGGGAGATTATAGACAAATTGAATTTCAGTCTATAAGGTACAGAAAATGTAGGAGTTAGTAACCTGAAACTCTCTGCCATGAACTGCTGTTGGATCCCCAGATCCAACATTCTGCTATTGGGCCAGAGCAATAGTACAGCAGGGAGGGTATTTATCTTGCATGCAGCCAACCTGGGTCTGATCCCTAGCATCCCATGTGGTCCCACACACAACCAGGAGTAATTCCTGAGTGCATAGTCACGAATAACTCCTAAGCATCACCAGGTGTGACCCCAAAAATTAAAAAAGAAAGAACCAACCCACTGCTATTATTACCCAGCACTTCAGTGAAAGTGTAAGTAATCACGTGTCTTAGGAAAGTCATGATCTGGGAAACTCTAGTACGGGGGTCATGTTTTGTTTTGTTTTGTTTTGTTTTGTTTTGTTTTGTTTTTTGCCTTTTAGATCACACCCAGCAGGAGCTGCTCCTGGCTCTGCACTCAGGATTTACTCCTGGCGGTGCTCAGGGGACCATATGGGATGCCGAGGAATTGAACGTGAGTTGGCCGCGTGCAAGGCAAACACTCTAACCTCTGTGCTATCGCTCTGGCCCCCAGGGTCATCTTTATATAAGCAAATGACCTGTGTAACCAATCACACAGGGCCTCAAGCTTACAAAAGTTCTTATACTTGCATTAATACTCTTCGTTTGCCATTGTAAAGTTCTCGGTAATCTTCTACCAACTTCTTACGAGGAAAAAATAATTATTCATTCTAAACACAGAAAAGCCAGAAACTTGCCTCAGGCATCCAGTCCATATCAGTCTTCTTTCTGGTGATTGGGGGGTGACTATCCTAGGCTCTGTGCTAAGGAGTCACCTCTGGCAGTTCCGGAGACCATAAGATGTACTGGGGCTCCAACTGGGTCCTCAGCCATAACTGCATACTAGGCAAGTGCCTTAACCTTAGTACTATCTCTGGTTGAATGAAGAGACTTTGAGGCGCTTTACAGGTTTAGAGGTTTTGGTGTATAGGTCACACCTGGTGGTACTCAAGGATTACACCTGGCTCTGCATTCAGGGATCACTTCTGGCAGTCTCAAGGGACTATAGTAGGTGTTACAAATGGATCCTGTGTCAGCCCGGTGCAAAGAAAGCACCTAAACACTCTACATCCAGTCTGGATGAAGAGATCTTTTTGAGGTGAAATGAAAATGCCTTATCAAAAAATGAAGTTATAAAATTTGCCTATAAATGGATGGACATGGAGAAGATTATGTTGAGTGAAATTAGCCAGAAGGAGAGAGACAGACACAGAATGACTGCATTTATTTGCATGACATAAATATATATGTACATAGTATGATACCAATATCCAAGGTCAAGTGAAACATGACCTTGCATCAGGAGGTCTTGTCAAAGGTGGAAATTATCACAAACGTGTGGGAGTCAGAGGCTAGGTAAGACAGAAAATGGAGGGGCCGGGGCGATAGCCCAGCGGGTAGGGCGTTTGCCTTGCACGCGGCCGGCCTGTGCCAGCCTGGGTTCGATCCCCGCATCCCATATGGTCCCCCGAGCACCGCCAGGAGTGATTCCTGAGTGCAGAGCCAGGAGAGACCCCTGAGCATTGCCAGGTGTGACCCAAAAAGCAAAAAAAAAAAAAAAAGACAGAAAATGGAACACTGTGCTAGCAATTGTTGCGGTACTAATACCAACCTAGAACTGAGTATTAAATACTGGCAAAAGATACACATGACAACCCTTTATGTTCTGTAATCCATAGTCTGGAAGGGAAGGAAAAGAGAAAGAGAGAGAGAGGGAAAGAAATAAAGAACCTGCCATGGAGGCAGGCTGGGGAAGTGGGGAGGTAACCGGGGACATTGGTGGTGGGAGATGGGCACTGGTGGAGGGATGGGTGCTGGAACACTGTATGACCAAAACCCAAATATGAACTTTTTAATTGTATATCTTTGTAATTGTATGTCCCACAGTGGTATAATAAAATACTTCACTGTATCACTGTATCACTGTCTTCCCGTTCATCATCGATTTGCTTGAGTGGGCACCAGTAACATCTCCATATGTCCTGTCTTAATCTAGTAGAGCCCGAGGGCATCTGCTTGCTCCAGGAATATAAAGAGCCTCAAACCATTCCATCAGGTCATGGGAATGAGGTCTATAATTGTTACTGGTATTTGGCATATCAAATATGACACGGGTAGCTTGCCAGGCTCTGCCATGCGGCTGGCATACGCTTGTAGTCACCTCTGATCTCCAGCATTTATTGATGAACCCCACGGCCGCAAGTGGTCAGGTGAGCTGGGTTGTGATTAGCTCTTCTGCTGGGTGGTGTTCTGACGTGAGAGGAGTCCGGATGTGGAAAATGGCAGCCCTCATGGAATGGAGGGTCATCTGGCTTCTTGCGAGGGTCTGCTGGGGTGGCGGGCCAGGACTAGAAGCCGCCATCCTCCCGTGTGCCTCGTGAGCGGCTGGGCACAGGGAGAGCCAGTAGCAGCTCTGCCCCCATGTCTGTGAGTCTCTCTGGGTATCACCTTTTATTTTCCTCATCACTCTGTATAAATTTAATATCACTGCTCTCTCCATTCAAGCCATCAGAATCTCCTACCAGTTGTTGGCAGGCAGCTTCCAGTTGGAAAGCTGGCAAGTTCTTATTTCTCTACAAAGGTGCTGGGAAGGGAACCTTGCATAAAGCAACAAAATGAGAAGTTTCCAAATGTTCAAATAGCAGATAAATCAATTCTCCACACATATCCACATTCTCTTCCTACTCCATAGCTAAGGATAATCTGCCCAATGCACCAATCTAAGGTTAACTTCACCTGCACATTGGAACCCACCTCTCCTTTTGCATGATTTGTTGTCTTAAAAATAAACTCACAAATATAAACATATGGGACTACATGAAACTGAAGAGCTTCTGCACCTTGAAAGAAACAGTGACCAAGATAGAAAGACAGTCCACAGAATGGGAATGTCATTACCCATCGATTGATAAGGGACCTTATCAATACCTATCTGATAAGGGGTTAATATCCAGGATATATCAGGCACTGGTACAGCTATATAAGAAAAAAACAGCCAACCCCTTTAGAAAATGGGAAGAAGAGATGAACAGAAACTTTGATAAGGAAGAAATTCGAATGGCCAAAAGGTATATGAAAAAATGCTCCTCATCACTAATCATCAGAGAGATGCAAATCAAAGCAACAATGAGATATCACCTCACACCACAGAGACTGGCCCATATCCAAAAGGGTAAAAGCAAAAAGTGCTGGCTTGGATGCGGAGAAAGGGGGACTCTCATACATTGTTGGTGGGAATGTCGACTTGTACAACCTTTCTGGAAAACAATATGGACATTCCTCCAAAGACTAGAAATTGAGCTCCCTTTTGACCCAGCCATACCACTCCTGGGAATATACCCTGGGAAGCCAAAAACATACAGCAGAAACACAATCCACACTTTTATTTTCAGAGCAGCACTATTCACAATAGCCAGAACCTGGAAACAACCAGTATGCCCGAGAACTGATGACTGGATAAAGAAACTGTGGTACATCTACACAATGAATACTATGCAGCTGTTAGGAAAAATGAAGTTATGAAATTTGCCTATAAATGGATGGACATGGAAAGAATCATGTTGAGTGAAATTAGTCAGAAGGAAGAGAAGAAAGAGAGAGAGAGACATAGAATGACTGCATTTATTTGCAAGACATAAATATACCAGGTGATCTTACCAAAAGTGGAAATTACCACAAGCGTGTGGGAGTCAGAGGTTAGGTAAGATAGAGAAGAGAACATGTGTGAATAAATGTCAAAAGGTCTGATACCAACATAGAACTGAGCATTAAATACAGGCAAAAAATGCAAATGATGGCTTCTAAGAGTATGTAGTGCAACCCACAATGTGTAGGAGAAGGAAGAGAGAGAGAGAGGGAGAGAGAGAGAGGAGATAAAGAACCTCCCAAGGCAGGCCATGGGAGGGGGGGAGGGAATTGGGGACATGGGTGGTGGGAGATGGGCACTGGTGGAGGGCGGGGTGCTGGAACACTGTGTGACCGAAACCTCCAAACGTGAACAACATTCTAATTGTATATCTCACAGTGGTATGATAAGATGTTTAAAAAAAAAACTCACTTGAAGGGGTTTGTGCTAAGTAAAATAAGTAAGAAAGCAAAAGATACTTATAAGTTAAAAGGCATACTAATTTATGCAATATAAAAAAACTAAATCAAATAAAATACTTAAAGCAACTCTGAGAAGGGGACATTTGAGAAGTTTAAATAAAGCTGAAAAAGAACTGTCAAAAAAAAAAAGATGCCTTATCAATTGACTCTAAGTCAACCAAAAGGAGATTATACTAGGTGGGTTTGATCTAGCTAAATGAGCCCTTTTAAAATGAAAATCAAGCTTTTAGAGACACTGCTTGAAAAAACAAGCTGCCAAGGACTGCTCTATAGCTAAAGCTGTTAGTATGAATCCTATTAACAACTGCTAGAAGTTGGAAGACGACCCAGTCCTTGGATGAGAGCATAGCCCCAGATGACACTTTCGTTTCAACCTTGGGAAACTCTGGGCAAAGAAGCCAATTCAGCAGGACCCAGACTCCTGCCCCAGGGAACTAGGAGGTTGTTAATTATAGCATGTTAAGTCACCGAGTTTCTGGTAATTTGTTATACAGCAATACAAAACAATAGAGGGGTGGAAAATTAGCATGATTGCTGAATAGGGAACCCAGACTTCCAAGGAAGCACAAGCTAGATGATGATTAAAGCTCCTGGAAATACTCAGCTGCTCAGAGTCCCAGCATGGAACTGCCACTTGACAGTGGGAAAGAAGTGACAGCAGCAGTAATAGATTCCTTATTGTAGCAAAAATAAAAGCCCCTCACCTCAGTCATTTGATTATCAGCTAAAGCACATCCATAACCATAGCTTGTTTGCTATTTATATCAAAAATTGTTTTGAAAAAAATTAGCAAAAACCCGATCTGAAGCCCAAGTATGAGGGTCGCTGTGGCTAAACTCACCAGGCTTTCATGGAGCTGCATCTGGGGCCCCTTCCCCCACCTCTGTCCCCTCTGGAAGGCCCAGTGGGCCTGCTTACGAGCTGCTTCCAGCGCTGTCAGCCATGATCCAGAGATGCAGACACAAGGCAGAGCTGCAGCCGGCTCTCCCCGTGGCTTTGCAGATGTGCTAGATCTGAAAACCTCGTATACTGATGTACCAGGTATCTCAACACACTTTATAGAATTATGGATCCATTTGAGATTTAATAATCTCCATTGACTTTTATCTAAAAATATATTCATCTACCATATTTAGAGTATTAGCTCCAATAAGCAATACATATAAATTATTCGGTGTATGCTTAGGACAGGCTCAAACAAAGGTTGAAAAAAATTGAAATAAGTGTTGCTTGTAGGTGCAGTGGTGGTGGTGGATTTGGGGTTGACTAGTAGAAACCCACTATGTTCTAGAAACTCAGAAAGTGAATGTAAGAACAGAAATTGGCCAGATTTGCACATAACAACCCAGAAAAAATGTCATGGCATTATCAATACCATTCTCATGTATGGACTGTAATGGTCAATATAATTAGTGCCAGCTAGGAAAGCAGGCACAGGGATGGGGGTGGGTGGGAAATGAGGGGTCTTCGGTGGTGGTGGGAGCACATTGGTGGTAGAACTGGTGTTGAACAATTAATCTTTATAACAACTGTATTGTGAAAAACTTTGTACTTTGTAAATCACAGTGTTTAAATAAAGTTTAAAATTTCACTGAAATATAAAGAAAAAATAGGAAAAACAAAAATAATCTCAGGTATATTGATCATCTCTCAATGTACTTGTGTGTTTTCATTCTATGCTGACTCTTCCACAATGCCTTTGAAAGGTATTTAAACCCTACTGTATTTCCGTCCAGCTTTTTTATATGCTAGAAAACTGAAGACAAAGAAAGGAGTATTGGGATCCCTAAAAAGCATTACCTGATACCCAATTTTCCGTCACTTGGATGCTCATCTTACAAATGGAAGAAAATATGAGGAAATTAAATTCTGGTGCCCTGTGGATGCCTTGTAAAACCTTTAGTCATGAGCTGCATTGGTGCTCCTAGTTAGAGGAAATATATGAATATACATGAAAGAATATACTTAAAGTCAGTTGCTTTCTTCATACATTAGTTCTTAAAAAGCTATGAATCCATTTTATCATCAATTTAATGCCATTTTAAATGCACTGGGGAATTTGGTATTTGAAGAAAGTCTTCACTAAATCTAAAGTAAATTTGCTTTAAGTAATGTATATAATTAGTCAGCCTAAGTTTTCTGTGCTATTGATATAAATTTTTGCATATCAAGATTTTTCATAGTGAAGAACTAATTGCCAAAGCTATGTTTAATTTTTATGAAGTGCAGAGCATGGGTTGATATAACCTGGACTGATATGTGATAGTCCCAAATGAGTCTTATTGAAATATAGTTATATGAACACATATGGATCAGGAATACTGAAAAAGAAAAGGCTAATGGGTACTTTTTTTTTTTTTTGCTTTTTGGGTCACACCGGCGGCGCTCAGGGGTTTCTCCTGGCCCTGCACTCAGGAATTACCCCTGGTGGTGCTCGGGGGATCATATGGGATGCTGGGGATCGAACCCGGCGAGCACAGGCCGGCCGCGTGCAAGGCAAACGCCCTACCCGCTGGACTATCGCTCCAGCCCCCTAATGGGTACTTTTAAGAACTCTATTCAGGCATCAGAGAGATAGCACAACACTTGCCTTGCCAGGAGTAATTCCTGAGCACCGAACCAGGAGAAATTCCTAAGTGCAGAGCCAGAAGTAACCCTAGAGCATCTCCAGATGTGGCCCCCAAATTTTTTTAAAGGCAAAAAATAAAGTCTCTGTTCAAGGCTGGAGACAGGATACGAGGTAAGGTACTTGGCTTGCATGTGTCTGAGGCAGCTACAGCCCGATTCGAATCCCCAGTAGCACATACTGTGCCCTGAGCACCACCAGGGGGTCTCTCCTGAGCACACAGCCAGGAATAGCTGGATGTGGCCCAACTCCCAAATAAAGTTCTATTTATCTATTTATTTATTTATTTATTTTGGCTTTTCGGTCACACCTGGGGATGCTCAGGGAGTTACTCCTGGTGGTGCTTGGGGAACCATATGGGATGCCGGGATCGAACCCAGGTCGGCTGTGTGCAAGGCAAATGCCCTACCTGCTGTGCCATCTCTCCGGCCCCCAAATAAAGTTTTCAAAATAAGTAAACTTACAGGACTAGAGCAATAGTACAGCAGGCAGGGTGCTTGTCTTGCAAATGACCATTCCATCGAGCCAGGAGTAAGGCCTGAGTATGAGTACCACTGAAGGCGGCCCAAAATCGAACAAACAAAAATATATAAACTTTAAAATATTTAAACTCCAACAGGACAACTATAGACCTGAAGGCTTCTAAGCAGAATTTGGTCAGTGCGCAAGAATAGGGGATGCAAGTTCTTAGCAGAAAGGTCTTACGATTTGCAGTCTAACTCAGAAATTCAACGCCTGGAACCTCAGTTTAACAGCAGCATTGCCATAAAAGCCATTAGGCTTCAGTGCCACCTCTTACCTTGAAATAGGAAGATTAGAATCCTAATTTAGCAGGGCTACAGTGTGGGTTAAATGGAAGAATACAACCATTTAACCTGATGCTGAGTTTGTGATTCATCACTCATTGTTAGCAGTTTCTGGTTGACCCAACAGAACTGCTAAGGGCTGGGAGTTTAAGAAAACAGCCCTGAAGGCAGGAACCAGGACACTGAAAAAACCTTGAGCAGGAGAAAGCCTTGGGTAGTTTCAGTTTAACGACTATGTCTTATTTCTAATCATTGTCTCTTTAAGACTCAGGAAGAGGGATGGGAATAATTAACCACACTATAGTCCCAGGAGCTTGTCACTGCGGGTCAGGTCAGAAGGACTGTTGAGTGCCCGCTCTAGTTGTCACATCTCCCCCACCCAGATCATGTCACCTAGCCTCTCTCTTTCAGCTGCCATGTTCAGTTCCCTCACCATGCACAGTGGCACCAAGGAGATCTGGCATTTGTCTCGGGCTTGATAACACTTTTATAGTCATTGAACAACATCAGCTCCTGAAAACATTCAGCCCTTGTAAAAACTTAGAAAGGAACCACAGCCCAGAGTGAGGGTCCTTTTAGAACTCTGAGTGGTAAATCCTCTCTCACAGAGCTGCCAGTCTGGAAGCCTACTCCCTCCTTTGTTAATTCTGGTCACACACACAAAAACCCCACAATAAAATGCTTGTGGGTACATCAATAAAGGATATAATGAAATCAAATGAGTCTTATTCTTTACATTTACATGCAAAATATACCAACGGTGCATCTAGTTTGTTCTTGGGACCCACACAATGGATTCTTTTGTGTGAGAGGAGAGAAGATATATGAAGCTGAATTAGGAAGCAATTCTAATTAAAAGGGCTGTGTTTAAGGCTCCAAAGACAATGCCGCCTTTGCTAGACAGTTAGCTATTAGAAAGGAGTGTCTGGCTGTCGAGGTGGTTTTATGGGAATTGGAGGAGAGCCGGATGGAAGGAAACACAGCAATGCCACCACACTGCCCCCCACCCTCCAGATCCTGTAGCCACTTTTCCTACCTGCTCCTTGTGACCTCAGGGATCATCATAATACCTGCCTAATAGGATAGTTATAAAGAGTCAAAGCTATAGGACATATAAACACTTCGGGCAATGCCAGGCAATACTAAATAGGTTGAAAATTGTTAGCTATTATGGTTTTGATTTCCTCCAACAACAGCTGGCATGGTCCAGCATTACCTCGATCAAAGCAGGGGCCAAAATTACCCAGAGGAAATAGGAAGGGTTCCCTGGGAAGCATCCTCCCATGAGACCACCTGTCCCATGGGAAAGTTGGGAGAGATGTTCTTTGACACCAAGGCCTCTGAGCTCAGTACACCTTTCTTTCTTTGTGAAATGGAGTTCCTTCTGCAAATATTGGCCACCTGGGATGTGTGCCATTTGACTGAGCTCTCCTATATACTCTATTCTGTGGAGATTTAGAATCAAAGAGTTGGTAGACAGCCCTGGGGGCTGAGGGAGGAATTAACTATTGATCAAGGCCGGATGTCTGCAATTCTTCTCCAACTTCTTTATTTATTTTAGAAGGGTTCACCTTCCTGAAAGTGAGCACACAGGAGTCAGAGGCTAGGTAAGACTGAAAATGGAACAGTGTGCTAACAATTGTTGAAAGTACTAATAACAACATAGAACTGAGCATTAAATACTAGCAAAAGATACACATGACAACCCTTTAATGTTGTGTAATCCATAGTCTGGAAGGGAAGGAAAAGAGAAAGAGAGAGTAAAGGAAAGAAATAAAGAACCTGGGAAAGCGCTCTGGGCCTTTAAGCGATCCCGGTTCTCGGATTTAGCACGATGAGTTCCATCGGCACCGGTATGACTTGTCAGCTTCTACATTTTCTCCTGATGGAAGAGTTTTTCAAGTTGAATATGCCATGAAAGCTGTGGAAAATAGTAGTACAGCTATTGGAATCAGATGTAAAGATGGAGTTGTTTTTGGGGTTGAAAAATTAGTCCTTTCTAAACTTTATGAAGAAGGTTCTAATAAACGACTTTTTAACGTTGATCGGCATGTTGGAATGGCAGTAGCAGGTTTGTTGGCAGATGCGCCGTTCTTTAGCAGACATTGCTGGAGAAGAAGCTTCCAACTTTAGATCTAACTCCGGCTATAACATTCCACTAAAGCATCTTGCAGACAGAGTCGCTATGTATGTACATGCACATACACTTTACAGTGCTGTTCGACCTTTTGGCTGCAGTTTCATGCTTGGTTCTTACAGTGTGAATGACGGTGCTCAGCTTTATATGATTGATCCTTCAGGTGTTTCATACGGTTATTGGGGTTGTGCCATTGGAAAGGCCAGGCAAGCTGCAAAGACAGAAATAGAAAAGCTTCAGATGAAAGAAATGACCTGTCGGGATGTTGTTAAAGAAGTTGCAAAAATAATTTATATAGTTCATGATGAAGTTAAGGATAAAGCTTTTGAATTAGAACTCAGCTGGGTTGGTGAATTAACTAAAGGAAGACATGAGATTGTTCCAAAAGATATAAGGGAAGAAGCAGAAAAATATGCTAAGGAATCTTTGAAAGAAGAAGATGAATCAGATGATGATAATATGTAACATTTACTTCAGCACCCTTTAAATTTCTAGTAACCATCCTATGTAATTATATTTAGCCCTGTGGATCACATACCCATTATCCCATTTTCATTAAATTTTTGTCTTGTAATGATTGAAAAAAAAAAGAAAAAAAAAAAAAGAAAGTGAGCACACAGGCTGCTTGATGCCTGCATCACTCCATGGAGCCTCTTGCCTATGTGAACAATCACACTTTTAAGGGAATTGGGGTTTAGCATTTGGTTGTGTCCCCTGTTGCTGGCTCAACCAGAGTGTCTCTGGAGCTTCTTCAGCACAACAATCCCCCAAAGTCTTGGTCTTATAACTTTAGTAGCAAAGTCCAAGGAGACTCACAGACACGGGGCAGAGCTGCTACTTGCTCTGCCCTGCTACTTGCTCTGCACAGGCAGAGCAAGTAGCAGCTCTACTTGCTCTACTTGCTCTACTTGCTCTCCCTATGCCCAGCCCCTCACGAGGCACCCGAGAGGGATGGCGGGTTTAGCCCTGGCCCGCTACCCCAGCAGAGCCTTGCAACAAGCCAGACGACCCTCCCCCACTCCATGAGGGCCGCCATCTTCCACATCCGGACTTCCCCCTCGTCAGAACTCCACCCAGCAGACGAGCCTATCACAGCGTGCCTCATGCGGCCGCTTGCAGATGTGCTGTTCATCAATAAATGCTGTATTTAGAGGTGACTACTAGAGTATGCTGCCCGCACGGAAGCCTGGCAAGCTGCCTGTGTCATATTTGATATGCCAAAAACCAGTAACAATATTAGGTCATTCCCATGACCTAATATAATGGTTTGAGGCTCTTTATGTTCCTGGAACAAGCAGATGCCCTTGGGCTCTACTAGCATGAGACAGGACATATGGAGATATTACTGGTGCCCTCTCGAACAAACAGATGATGAACGGGAAGATAGTGATAGTGATAGTGATCAATGTCCAAAGAACGCACATAGGGCTGGAGCGATAAATATAGTGAGTAGGGTTTTTGCCTTGCACATGTCCCGGCCAGGTTCAAGTCCTAGAATCCCATATGGTCCCTTGAGTGTCTACAAGATTAATCCATGAGTGCAGAGCCAGGAGTAGCCCCTGAGTATTGCTGATTGTGACCCCCAAAACCAAAAAAAAAATAAAAATAAGCCACAACAGAGCCTGGCAAGCTACTCGTGCTGTATTCATTTTGCCAAAAACAGTAACAATAGTAGACCTCATTCCCAACGAATGGAGATGTTACTGGTGCCCGCCGAGCAAATCAATGAACAATGGGAAGACAAGTGATACAAGTGAAATAAAAAGGAACACATGTAATGGATAATCATTTCCCTTTTTTTGGGGAGGGGGCCATGAGTGGGGTATGGGGGTCCCATCCAGCAATGCTCAGGAATTGCTCCTGACTCCACACTCAGGAATTACTCCTGGTGGTGCTCAGGGGACCATGTGGGATGTTGGGGATCAAACCAGGGTTGACCACATGCAAGACAAACACCCTACCTACCTTACTGTTACTCTGGCACCCTGGTAATCATTTTCAATTGGGAGTATGGGCTGGGGAAAGATTGAAGAGGATCAGAAAAGATGTTAAAGCCCAAAGAAGCCATGTATGGTTCTGATAGACTAGAAGACAGACCTGAGGACCTATATGGGTACAGGAAACAAAGAAAAATCTAGCAGGTCCCTCCCCAATCTGTCATCTGCAAGAGGGCGAAAGTGTCACTCTATAGGGAGCAGGATAAAGAACGAGATGTTCAATTCAAATGTGGACTCGATGACTGTGAAGATGTAAATGGGCCTCAATCTCCGTACCTCCTCCCTGAGAAAGCTCTGAGGAATAGTGACACTCGGCTGTCACTCTTCTTGTGACATTTTAAATATCATCCATGGGGGAAAGAGGAAGAGGCTACAAAGGGGCTTTCTGTCTGTCATACTTGATTCCCTGACTAAAAAGAACCTAAAGCCATTAGGGCAAAATGGCAAGATTAGTTCATCTAAGTAATGAATCCCAGGTTATTTGTTGTCACTGTCTGTGCAGGGCTGTACAAAAGTTCTTCAAAAATATTTTCAAATCATTGTGTAGCTTTCTTTGTTTGTTTGCTGTTGTTTTTGTGTTTTTGTTTTGATTTGTTTTTTTGTTAGAGAGCCAGACCTAACATGGCTTACTCCCTGGCCCTGAGCTCAGGGATCCCTCCTAGTGGCGCTCATGGTACCATACCGAGTGGTGGGGATTGAACCCAGGCTGTGAGTGTGCAAGACAAGGTGTCTGCCTATTGTGCCACCACTGTGCTGCCCTCATTCTGCAGCTTTATCAGGAAAAGCACTCAGGTTTGGGACCACTGAAAAAGGGATTGGCATTAGCAGAGAATGGCTCCAGCAAAACCAAATCAAAGAGTCATTCAAGCTTCCTTGGAGGTAGGTTTAGAAGGACATTGGAAGGTGCTACTCATGTACAGGAAAAAACACTTCCTTTGTTGCAGTCAACTCTGTTTCCAGTTAAAACCCTAGTGCTGGTTGGTGGTGCACGGCTCAGCCCACTGCACTCTTTCCACCCCTGACTTCTGTGAGGCTGTGAAATATAATTTTAAGTAATCTAACAAATAGGCAATGAGAAGGAAACAATGGGCTGGATGCTAATCAGTTTAGACAAATAGTGATGAAACAGGAAGTCGCTTTGAAAAGCCTTCTCTTCTAAAGCCCTAGGCCGGCATAACCAAGAAAAGGTGCAGTCAATTGAATTGCTATGTTTCATGAAGTTGGGGGGTGGGGGTGGGGGGGAATGCTCAAAAGTTCAAACAAAGAGAAAAAACACATAGGGTGGATGGAATTCAATGTTCAGCCTAATCATCAAAAGGTCTCCGTGGAAGGCTAACAGTCTCCCCTGTCCAGTGTGAGGCCAGGTTGTCAATTTGGACATTTTCCTACACAATCACATGAAAGCCACTGCAAGGGAAAGGAAACCTACAAGTCATAACGTGATTGATTGGGGAGGTTTCAAGTCCCTTCAGACCTTTGCTTCATTTACTTGTGATAAAAATTTCAGGGTAAGTGGCAAAGTAAAGAACAACACCATGATTCCTTTTGCTCATGGGACAGTTCCTAGGACCAGTAAATCTTTGACCAGTGAAAGAAATTTTCTCAAATAAGCTCAAGTTTCCCTCGCTCCAAAGCTGACCTTGTAATAAGAAAACATAGTAAAGTAAGATTTCCTCTGGATGTGAAATTGCATTTCCTGTCAACTGACTATAAACTAATGTAGAAAACTGTTGCTATTTGAACTGAAAGTTATAATTAACATCATTTTCTATACGCTGTTTTTCTAGAAAGAGAAGTCAAATTGTTGGGAGCCAAACCTAATGAGCATGTTTTCTGATTAGATAGACTGAATATGATTCATTCTTTCAAGATTACCAAGAGGGGCAGAGAGATAGTATAGGGTTAAGGAACTATCCTTCAATGCTGCTAGTACCCTGATTCTACCCTCAGCAATATCTAGGATTCCCCTGGAACCACCAGGAGTGATCCATGAGCACAGAGCCAGGAACAATCCATGAGCATAGCTGGGTGTGGTCCAAACTCCTCTCCTCAAAATCACCAGAGTGCATAAGAAATATTTCTGGTAATTTTTTCTGATGATATGCAATTTTAAAAAATATTTTATTATACCACCATGAGATACACAGTTAAAAGGATGTTCAAGATTGGGTTTCAGTCATAGAATGATCCAACATCCATCCCTCCTCCAGTACACATTCCACCAATGTCCCCTGACACCTCCCCCTTCCCCAGCTTGCCGCTACGGCAGGCATTTTTCCTCTTCTTCTCTCTCTCTGTCTCTGTGTCTCTCTCTATCTCCCCTCCTCCCTCTCCCTTCTCTTACACATTGTGGCTTGCAATCACTTGTATCACTTGTCTTCCCGTTGATCATCGATTTGCTCAAGTGGGCACCAGCAACATCTCCATACGTCCTATCACATGCTAGTATAGCCTAAAGGCATCTGCTCACTCCAGGAACATAAAGAGCCTCAAACCATTTCATCAGGTCATGGGAATGAGGTCTATAATTGTTACTGGTATTTGGCATATCAAATACAACACGGGTAGCTTGCCAGGCTCTGCCATGTGGGTGGGATACTCTTGTAGTCACCTCTAATCTCGAGCATTTATTGATGAACCACGTGACTGCAAAGCAGAGGTGCAAGCCGGGCTCGTGATCAGCTCTTCTGCTGGGTGGAGCTCTGACAAGTGGGGAGTCCAGATGTGGAAAATGGCAGCCCTCATGGTGTGGGGTTTCCTCTGGCTTCTTGTGAGGCTCTGCTGGAAGAGGCTCATCAGAGACCCACCCTGTAGCAGTCTTTTTTCAAGCCCAGCCCTGGCATGCTTATCCAGAGACTCACATACACGGGGCAGAGCTGCTACCAGCTCTCCAGGTACCCAGCTGATCAAGAGGCACCTAAGAGGGAAGGTGGGTTCTAGCCCTGGCCAGCCACCCCAGCAGAGCCTCGAAAGAAGGCAGAGGAACCCCTACAACATGAGGGTTGCCATTTTCCACATCCAGACTCCCCACTCGCCAGAGCTCCACCCAGCAGAAGAACTGATCACAAGCCCGGCTCGTCAGAGACCCAACCTCCCAGCTGATCACGAGGTGCCCAGGAGGGAAGGTGGGTTCTAGCCCTGGCCCGCCACCCCAGCAGAGGCTCAAAAGAATCCAGCAGAGTGGCTTTCAATGTGATATGTAGTTTTTTAGAAGTGATACTGAGACAAACATAAAGATTGAATTGGTTAGGATGTTTTAGGTTGCAAATAATAGAAACTAGCTTATTAGAAAATACACATAAGGAAAAAGATTCAGGGAGTCTCCCAGGCCCAAAGGGCCTTAGGAGAAATCAATATCAGGGACTCTTGTCCCTGAGAAATGGCTTCAGAATTCTGCTTGGACAAGCTTTCAGTGCTCTTCAGATCTCCCTGGGAGTAGAAAATGTGTGTCAAGAGCTTGCAATTTTATATATTGTAAAGTTCTGGTCATTTCATTTCATGGCTTGCCCACTGGGACAATTTGAGAACAGCCAATTAAACCAATCTCTCTCTCTCTTTTCTCTGTTTCTGTCTAGCTCTCTTACTCCCTCGCTCTCTCTTGCTTGCTCTCAACAAATACACATGCACACACAATGATCTTGGGTTCTCTCACTCAATTCCAAATGTGTCAAAAATAAAGATTCATCTTGAGAGGACTCAAGATGAATGATGGCTCACCAGCTTGAATCAGGGGTCTATGGTCAGTAGCACAGTGCACAGCAGCTAAGCAAGCCCCTTGTAAGGCACCCGGTCTCCTGAGCTCCACCAGGGGTCACTCCTGAGCACAGAGCCAGGAATAGCCACTTAATACTGTTAGAAGTTGTCCCCAAACCAAAAAATATATATATTATTGTTGAACACCTCCTCCTCTCTGTCTGACACTCTTTTTCTGGGGAGAAAAAAGTTGACAGTAAAGATAAATCTTCTCCTCTCAGGAGGCTTCCATTTCATGTGTATGTGGCTGGGGATACTGTAAGCAAATAACCAACAAATACAAAATATATCAGAGGGTTTTAATGCAGTAAATAGTGGCCATGGCTGCTAAACATTTAACAACCATATTTTTGGAATACGTCTGTCACTTACAATTTCCCAATATGCTATCACTGAGCTTGGGATAGGAAAGAGATGTGTGGCACTATCAGACATCAGAGACATAAGTTTTCTCAACAGCATAGATAAAACCAGGAAGTCAAGAGTTTTGAGGATCTATTACATTAAAAAAAATTTATTATACCACCATGAGACGTACAATTACAAAAGATGATCATGATTGGGTTTCATTCATGCAGTGTTCCAGCACCCATCCCTCTCTCTACCATTGCCCATTTCCCACCACCAATGTCCCATGATTCCCCTCCCCCCCCCTCTCTCTCTCTCTCTCTCTCTCTCTCTCTCTCTCTCTCTCTCGCTCCTTCTCTTACACATTGTGGCTTGCATCTATTACATTTTAAAATACAATTTGATTGCAAGTCAATTGCAAATAGAATCATTTAATACACACATGCAGTATTTGGGGCAACCAATTCAGAATAAGCCCTCTCTGTTCTGCCCACTGGGACAATTTGAGAACAGCCAATTAAACCAATGTCTTTGTTCCACAGGTAAAGGAACAAATTTTTAATCAATAAGATTTTTACTAACTAGCTCACAAAATACCTGAAAATTTAATCATAAGCTCCATGAGTCAGAGTGAATCTGATCTAGGATAGTGCCTGGTTGAACAAACAAAGCAGATAGAAGGTGATCAATGTTTTTTTTTTGGGGGGCAGGAGGCATGGGAGATTAGTGGTTTGGGGGACATACCCAGTGGTTCTCAGGCTTACTCCTCGCTTACTCCTCAGGAATCATTCCTGGTGGTGCTAAGAGGATCTTATGGGTTGCTGTTGATTGCCTGGATCATCGCATGCAAGGCAAGCATCCTATCCGCTATACAATCTCACCAGCTCCATCCAACAGTAACAAATGGTTGCCTAACAAAGCATCCAAGTCCTTGTGGTCTGCAAGAACCATCTGCCCTGTCTCAGTCTGGTGAACCAGAAATTCCCGCAGGCCTCCCTTGGGCAGTCTTTCCACTCAGCAACATACACTGGCAGATGCAGAGTCTAGGGGACCAAGGTGACTTAACTCACATGTCTGGAATTAGGCGGGGATGACCAGAACCTGGACTAAGGGACTGAACCTGAAACTAATGACTTGATCTCCCCACACAACACTTCACAATGGTATCTCAAGTAATCAAACCCAGGACCCCAGAGAAACTTCTAAGAGGCAGGAAGTGGTCCCTTCAGGACAGTCTCATAAGACCAGGGCCTAGAATTTATTCCAACACCACATCTAGCACATTCTATCCCTCAAAGCAACCACAGATTCTGCCTCAAATTAAGTGGACAGAGGCTCTCAACAAAAGGAATTTCAAAAGAATTTGTGGAAATTTTTAATCCACCACAGACAGTGATAGTAGTGAAATAGCTGTGTTATTTAATATGGTGGTTGAAGAAGAAGTTTCCACTCATGTGATTTTTACTCCCCTTGAAAACAGAAGGCAGTGAGCAGTGCTATGAGCATAAAACACACATACAGTATTTGAGACTAATTTGGGGCAACCAGTTCAGAATAAGCCCTCTCTGTTCTGCCCACTGGGACAATTTGAGAAGAGCCAATTAAACCAATGTCTTCGTTCCGCAGGTGAAGGTAATAGAAACTCAAAAAACTCAAGTGTCTCTTCCCAAGGCACCAGTAAGGCCAAGCTGGGTGGGAGCAGAATATGAGCTGAGTTTGGTTTTTCTACTTATTTTTCCTAGTTCAGTGCCCCATGCTTGTTACTATTCCATGTATTTTCATTTTAATTTTTTTTTATTTGGAGGATTTGGGGCCATATCAGCTGTCCTTGGGAAGCTACTCCCAGTTTGATGATGCTCAGAGATCATCCCTGCAGTGCTCGGGGAAATTAGGCAGAGATGTGAATCAAACTTAGGGTCTCACACATGTGAGGCAAGTGCCCCACCACCAAGCTCTATCCTCGCCTTCTGATGGTCGGAATGTGGGTGGGGCAGTGCAGAGATAAACTGTCTCTTCTCTTAGTATCCAGGACCTCAGATATAAAAACATTTGGTGACTGGAACCACCCGGAGGCTTCTTTGCCAGCTGAAAACATGCCAAAACCAGCCTGGGACTGTCACTAGCAGTCACACACAATGTCTATGTCACTGCCCCAGCAAGGGCCTGGCTAGTGAACTAAAAAGGCTGAGCAGAAACAGGTCACTGGGACCAGCTTACACTCGAGGCTCAAGGACAGGGACTCTGCCTCTTTCTGCAGAAGGGGCCTTCCAAGTGGTTCTCAGAGGAAGCAGGATGGCTCCCCCAGCAGTGACTCTTAGCCAACTGGGTGCAAGACGCAAAGGGATGCAATGCTACTTGGTCCCTTTTGGGGGGCAGGGGACCAGGGATTACCTACTGCCCCACCTTGCTCAGGGATCCCAGGGCCACATCTGGCAGTGTCCAGAAGGCCATGAGATGCTGGAGAGCCAACCCAGATTCTATCTATTACCCCTATGCTATCTCTCTCTTTTTACTTGGCTTTGGGGTCACACCTGGTAGTACTTGGAGAACACTCCTGGCTCTGTGCTCAGGGATCACTCCCACAGTGCCAGAGCTGAAACAAGGGTCAGCCGCATTGAAGGCAAATGCTCCTTTCTTATACTGTCTCCCTGGTCCCACAATCCCCTTGATGGTAGCCTTGCAGGAGAGCATGTGCCTATGAGATGGGGCCATTTCTTCCAGTGCCCAGGTGTCGGGAGCTCCGCCAGGGTCCCCGACAGTGCCGGAAGCGAAGTTCCCTTCTACCTCCGAAGCCGGCGAAGAATGGATGAAAACTCAGGAACCCGATGCAGTTTTAAAAGGCTTTACTTATCACAGGTTCAGGCATACAAATCAGCAAAAGGAAAAGCCCAGTGCTTAGGATTCCAGGCTAGAACCCCAGCCATGTGTAGGCCAAGATGGCTACCACCACGTGTAAAGGCCTTGTAAAAGGAGAAGATAAGACTTCCAAGAAGGGTGAGCGCTCACAAAGAGAGAGCCCAAAAAGAAGCACGAGAGAGAGGAAACAGGCTAGTTTTATACCCCTGCAACTCAGACCTCCCTCCCATGTTATGGACAGCAGGGAGGGTCAAATGCCCTTAGGTAATCCCTCCCTGCACCTCACCTAGGCCCTTTTGTATGCTAATGTTTTGAGCCAAGATCTGCCTGGAAATGCCTTTATAGGGTAGAGAAGGGGGTTTCTGAGATGGCATGTCTCTGTACCAAAGACTAATACTAATGACAGTTAACTATTTCTCCAAGCCTTCACAAGTCTCTTCTACTTCATTGTAGTTTTGTATTTTAGTTGCCTTTGAGTATATCAGGGAGCCATTATTGTTTGCTTGGAAGCAAACAGCATTTCTCTCTGGTCTAATTACTTAGGGGTCCAACGTGGCCAGGCAAATGTGCTGGTAAGATCTAGCTAGTCCCACAATGATTGTGGTAGCATGGGGAGAATATTTGTACCAGCTATTACAGCATACATGGTCAGATAAACTGCCACATTTAGACTACCCCTTATCTACGAAGTGATTTGCAGGCGGCAATTCAGAGCAGATGCAGCGGCCCTTAGAGGAGTCCTGCAACACCCAGGATCGTGAAAGGGCTAATGACGCAGAGGACACCATTGTACCAGCCCCACTGGTGTTTCCGCAGAAGGGCCATGTAGGCAGAGTTTCGCAGTGCTGCTTTCTGAAGCCAGGACCTGCATCCTCCAAGTCTGCTGAGAGCAGGCACCAGCTGCATTTTGCCCTTCAATTTGGTGGTTATGCCGCAGGGAAGTCCTACAGCCATGCCTGACAGCGGCAGTGCTCACCTCTTTTTCAATTTGTGGGCCACCAACTAACTGTCAAAGTTACCAGGGCTCACACCAGAACCAGATGTTCTCAACAGATGTGCAAAGAAAGCGGTTCCCTTATTACATCTTTTCAAGTTGTCTGATGCTATAAGCTGCCTTTTTTAGTCAAAAAAACAGGATTGAACACCCATGGCAAAGCAATTGTAGCCCATTTCCTCTATTTTAGTGCACATGAAATAACCAGCTATGATCGCAAACCTTTTTCTTTTTAACTAATTGGGTGGCCTTGTGCAGCTGGGCTATGGAAACCAAGGGAAGTTTCAAATTGAAAATTCACATATAATTTTTTAAAGTTCTGACATGCATCCCTTTCCATTAATGTGACTTATTTGGTAGCAGCAAGGAGAAGAAATCAACACTCATAATTGCAAGTACAACATATTAGTCTCTATTTCTACACCAGCAACTCTCTGTGTACATCATGCATGCTGGATTGGGAGGAGAATTCTGTCAAGTATCTTCAACACTGAGCATCAGAGTATCGAATAATACTAAGTCTCTCCCCTCCCCTCCTCGACTCAAAACTGGTTTTCCTTTAGGCTGAGTGTGAAGTGAGTTGTCCTCTTATCAGGAGGTTTGAGGGGCCACGGAGATGGCTCAAGGGCTGGAGCTTGTGCTTTTTATGTGGAAAATCTGGGATCTGAGCCCTGGATTTGGATTCTAATCCCAACACCAAATAGTCCCCTTAGCACTGCTGGGAATGTCCCTCTACCCGAGCTCACTGGGTGTGGCCCAAAAGGGAAAAAAACTCACAAGAAACTTGTTGGGATTTCTTTGCTATCAAGAGAGTTATATACATATGAACAAATGACTTTCATTATTACACTGATGCACAAAACTTCACTGCTGAGAGCCGGCATAATGAGATGCTGTCCATGAATGGCTGTGAAAAAGGGATCGGTCTTCATACATTCCCATTTCTTACAGTGTATGTTCCAAAGAGCAGAGACTGAAACCCAGTTCTGTTCAGAAGAAGCAGTTGTGAAAGGACGTGAGTGATAAGTCAAATTGTAAAAAGATGAGCCTTTTCCCGGGGCTTGGCCCACTCAATGTGTGAGCAACTCACCCAGGTAACCACCGCCCTGCCACAGAGCCCAGTCTAATGAACCCAGTTCTAAGTTCTGTGTCAGTGGAAGCCACACGCAGCACTAACTTGCAGTGCTCCAGACAGGAGGAATCAGTATAAAACAAGACATGGAAGCACTAGGTTTTGTGACATAGAACTTGGGGCCGGAGCGATAGTCCAGCGGGTAGGGCGTTTGTCTTGCACGCAGCCGGTCTGTGCCGGCCCGGGTTCGATCCCGGCATCCCATATGGTCCCCTGAGCACCGCCAGGTGTGATTCCTGAGTGCAGAGCCAGGAAAAACCCCTAAGTATTGCCGGGTGTGACCCAAAAAATGCAAAAAAGAAAAAAAAAGAAACTGTTTTTACACAGAAATGGTGAACTCTGAGTGTTGGCCTCCCAAAGTAAAAAGATACAAAGATTAGAGTGATAGTACAGAGGGCAGAGCGCTTGCCTTGCACACTGACGGCCTTAGATTGATCCCTGGCACCACATATGGTCAGTCCCTCAATCCCTGCCAAGTGATCCTGGAGCACAGAGCCAGCACTAAGCTTTGAGCACCATCAGGTGTGGCCCCTAAACAAACAAAAAATAACAAAAAGTAAAGAGATGCCACAAAAGTACTTCTTAGTGTGGGTGGAATTGGGCTTGGGTTGGCACCACAATCAGCAGTTCTGGGGTTATTCCTGGCTCTGTTCTCAGGAGTGGCCCCTGGTGGTGGTCAGGAGATCACATGTGGTGCTGGGGTGGCCGTGTGCAAGGCAGGTGCCTTATCCCTGTGCTATCTCTCCTGCCCCTGTGTAAGATTATCTCTTAAACCAAACACAAGTCTACATTCTCAGTGATCCTAAAACCCAGACTCGCAGTAAGCAGTCTGGCCCAGCTCACCCTTAAAAATGAATACAACAACTATTCTCATTGTCTAAAAGATGAAACTAAAATACAAGGAAAGTCACTTGCCAAGGCTCCACAATCTCAGTAGGCGACTGAGCTGAGATTTGAACTCATGTCTATTCAACTACACACTTTTCCCTACCCTGCTCTTCCCTTTGTAGCTGTTGTTATGAGGTCATAGGGGTGTTGCACATGCCTGCAGTGATGCTCACACCTGGTTGCAGAGTTTTCCAGAGTAGCTCAGATACTCGTGGTGCTGGTGCATATTCTGGGGTCTCTTCTGGGGCCTAACTAGAAGTCACTGTGGTACTTACACATTAGCTCACTAGAGGCTTCCCTCTGGTCGTAGCACTTGCACCTGTGGTGCTTGACACATTTTTGTCACAGTTGAGGGGTCACGTGGCAACGAAGACTGCACATTCTGTTGTGGCACAGGAGTCCTAGAAAGAACAATCGCAGGGATTATACTCATATGTGGGTGGCATCAGGGATCGAACTCAAGGCTTGCAGGGAAGGTGCTTTCA
Source organism: Cryptotis parvus (assembly GCA_021461705.1). NCBI lineage: Eukaryota > Metazoa > Chordata > Mammalia > Eulipotyphla > Soricidae > Cryptotis > Cryptotis parvus. The sequence continues at coordinate 28,144 of JAJIBD010006501.1, read as the reverse complement.
GTCATTGAGCTATCCTCAGAGTCCAGAGTCTGCAATATTTTTTTCCTTCCAAGTGGGTTCAAGGGTCACACCAGTGATTCTTAATCAGTTAGGCTGGCAATTCAGTACAAGGACCTGAAGATGTGATGCTGCTTGGACCCAAGGTACTGGGGCTATCTAGATGCCTGGCAGAGCTGAGGTCTCCAGGCCTGTACCCGGTAATAGGGGAACTTGTGGTGCTGCTAGGAATTGAAGCTGAGTCCCCGTAACTACTGTACTATCTCCCAGACCGAAGAGTCTGTACTATTACCATAGGAGTGCCTCAAGTTCAAGTTAAACAAAGTTACTGGATGCAAATTTAGTTCAATATAAATAAAACTTCTAATAAAGAAAGATGTCAATAATAGTACAACCTACACATCTTCTCATTGAAAGTATTTAACTAAAGACTGGATAGAGTCTTATTTATGTATAATACAATTCACTCATGTCCATACATGTGTTTTGACTGAATCAAGTGCTCCACACTAGAGTTTATTTTTGGTTTTGGCTTTTATTTTAGTGAAGGTGGAGCACACCTGGCAGTGCTCAGGGCTTGCTCCTGGCTCTGTGCTTGGAGATCACTTCTAGTGGGGTTCAAGGGACCATGTGGTGCAGAGGATCAAAAAAACCAGACACGCCCTGTTCAACGTAAGTGGCCTATGTGTTGTACTATCTCTCCAGTCCCTAGAATTTATTTTAAAGAAAAAAGTGGCAGGGGAGGGGGCAAAAAGTTAGTTCAATGTATAATAAAATATTTGATATAAAAAATAAAAATAAAAAAATAAACTGCCATTTAGGCAGGCTATGGGAAGGGGAGGGAATTGGGGACATTGGTGGTGGGAAATGGGCACTGGTGGAGGGCGGGGTGCTGGAACACTATGTGACCGAAACCTCCAAACATGAACAACGTTGTAATTGTATATCTCACAGTGGTATAATAAAATATTTAATAAATTTTTTTTAATTAAAAAAATATTTAAAAAAATGTTAGTTCAATGACTAAAGTATTTCCTTGCTAGTCTGAGGCCATGAGGTTCTTCATATTCCTGAATGAACCAGATGCCATTGGGCTACATTGGCACGTGATAGGGTCCAATGGAAATGTTACTGGCGCCCCCTGGAGCAAATCGATGAATAAACGAGATTCAAGTGATCAAGTGATGAGGCCATGAGTTAGATCCCTAAGGCCACTTAACTGAAACTAGTGTAATTTCTATGGCTCTTCTGTGACTTCTGGTGCCACAAGCCACAACACAACCAGGAGTACTTAAGTACCACTACTGAGTGCAATCCCTGAACAAGAGCAAGAACCACAACAACAGAAGTGTGATTCTTGGTGAATTACATGACCAAATGTGCAAGCACCACAACCAAGAATATATGTGATCCATGGTATTTGTATCAACATCTCTTATCTTTTATATAAACAAATAGTTGGAGAGGTAGCACAGGTATTTCTGCCTTGTGCACAGTTAACCATGATTCAATCCTCACCACTGCATAAAATCCCCCTACCCTGCCTGTAATGATCCCATAGCACAGAGCCAGGAATAAGCTCTGAGGACTGGGGGATGTGCACCATCCACAAAATATAAGAATAAAATAGGGACCGGAGCGATAGCCCAGCGAGTAGGGCATTTGCCTTGCAAGTAGCTGACCTGGGTTCAATCCCTGGCATCCCATATGGTCCCCTGAGTACCACCAGGAGTAATTCCTGAGTACAGAGCCAGGAGTAACGCCTGGGCATCGCCAAGTATGATCCAAAAAGCAAAAATAAATAAATAAATAAATAAATAAATAAATAAATAAATAAATAAATAAGTAAATAAATAAATAAATAAATATAATAGATTTGGGGCTGGAGCAATAGTACAGTGGGTAGGGCTTTTGCCTTTCATGTGGCTGACCTGGGTTTGATCCCCGACATCCCATATGGTTCCCCAGCACCTCCAGGAGTAATTCCTGAGTGCAGAGCCAGGAGTAACCCCAGAGCATCATGGGGTGTGACCCAAAAAGCCAAAAAAAAAAATAAATTTAATGGTACTAGTTTTATTTAATGGTACTAACATTTTAGTTCTCAATTTGGGATATAGGGATATAGGTCTCCATTTTATCAGTGTTCCCCCATCATTTATATGTGTATTCAGAGCATTTGCTAATCAATGTCTTCACTCAGGAAAAGAAGGCACATTTGTTTTAATAATGTAAACAAAAATAACAGTAAGAAATGCTCATTCTCCCACCTTCACACCAAGGGTAGAGCTTATCGTCTGTGGGTTCCCCCATACTCCAGGGTCAGCAATGAAGGAATTCATGTTAGAAACTTAGACTTGTCTATTTCTATCTCTATTTCTGGGCCATTTGCGCAGCAGCCTCAGTATGATTACTATGGAGACGGAGTAACTTGGTCTGTGTCAGTGTTCCTACTTTAAATAGTGTCTCCATAGTCTAGTCATCACTGGTGTGGAACTCCTCTTTGAAAAATTTTGTCAGTATATTATATTTGGCTTCACACCTAGTGGTTCTCAGGACTTACTCCTGGCTCCATATCTAGAGGTGACATTGTGTGGGTTTCAGGGGACTTTTTGGGGATGGAACCAGGGTCTTTGGCATACAAGCTAAGCACTTTACTTGCAGTACTATCCTTCCCCTTCCTTCTCTTAACTTTGTACCCATTCTCCTCCAAGACTTTACACCAAATGGAGGTTGATCTCTCGTTGAGTTATTTTAAAAAAATTTAGAGTTGTAAAGAACCCAATACTCATATTCAGTGCTGCCGTTCTTTCTGAGAATATGGGGGTAAATTAATGAGACAAGACATGCTTTCAAGCCAGATGGATTTGAATAAACCAAGTTATTTTTATACATTTGGAGACAAGATATATTCTCTACTTGAATGCCAAAGATGTCAAAATGACTTTTCTGAGCTTTTGGGTGTTTTTTTTAAAAGCCAAATTCAACAATATTAAATAGAAAAAAATTCCTAGAAGCAGGCTGACACGTAGGAAGACAGCAGCATTCCTGTCCTTTGGTTTGATGGCACGATGAGAGCACACAGCAAGGGTTGTAAAGGCCAGGAGGACGCTTAAAGTGCTGAGCATATCCCTGCAAGTGTCAGAGGCTGAGCTACAATGCTGATCCCGTGAAGTCCCCCAAGCACCCTCAGACTCCTGTCTACCACACTGAATGACATCTGAGCACCCTAAATGCTCAGTGGGTATGGCTCCCCAAATAAAAAAAAAAAAGACACACTTACAAAAAGAGACTGCTGAGTTGGAAGGAAGGAGTGACCTTCTCTTACACCACATGGAGGCACTTCTGCTGAATTAGTGTGAGTTCCTGATTACAAAAGACAGATGCTGACTCAAAAAGCAGGTTTTGGGAAAGATATTAGATGACTCATACAGTAATCTGGCATGCTGGAAAATGGCCAGGACTCAAGGCTAGCAGGACCCACAGCCAAAGTCCTATCGCCACTAGACAGATGTTGAGGACAGCCCAGGGCCCTGTGGTCTTGGGCTGTGAGGTACCCCCATGAACACACGCTGAACGGTTTCATGCTGACATCAGCCACTAGGATCCAAATCCTGGAGACGGCACATCTGAATGCTTTTATCCTTGTCTTTTTTTGCCAGGGGAGCAACAAGGCCCTGGGGGGCCTGAGGGTCACTCCCTTAACTGGGCTAGATTACAATACACAGGTCAAAGATGCAATACTGCTCAGATCCAGCAGTGCGAGGGGCCACCATGCCACCCCAGCCATCCTCAGGCATCACAGACTCCTGGCAGTGTTCAGGGCCGTGCTATGCTAGGGACTGGACTCAGAGCCTCACACATGCACAGCGTGCATCTATCTCCCCAGGCCCTGACTGTGAAGACACTGTTTGTTATGGTGCTGGGGTCAAATTCATGCACGCAAGGCATGTGCTTTACCACTGAGCCCCATCCCTGGCCTCTTCCACACCAAATCTTTACCTGCTATCTATAAAGGGAGGCTGGTAGAGCCTCCCTGGAGATTAAGGTACAGATAGCAGGTAAAGATCTGGCTCCTTTTCAGCTTCCATATGGGAAGCTAGAGCCTACACAATGGGGTACTGTGCCATGTAGTTTTCATAAGCTGGGCAGGCCAGAACTCTCTGCTCCTATTTCACTGCTTTGCACCCAAGGACAAAGGGGTGGGGCACTTAGAAGAGAGTCATGACTGAAAACTGCTTCCGTTTCTCTCACTTATAGCTTGTGCTGTCTCCTTCCACACTTTGGGAACATGTTTCCTTTCAACTACAACAGGGGAATTTGGAGGCAGGGGTGTGTGTAGGTTTAAAATATTCTAACATTTGGTTTCAAATTTCCAGTGGACTCTGTCCAGGTTTCAGTTGTAAATCAGGGGCCCCTCACAGCTCAGCAGCAAAGTGACTGTCTTGCAAGTCCAGATATTTGTGGCCCTGCACAACCTGGAAGTGTGCCAAGTGTAAGCTCAGAGGCATTGCCTGTTAGGTTAGTGGTTAGCGTTGCCACTAATGCTTATGACCTCTGTCAAGAACCCTAGAAAGAGTGTGATTCCTGTTCATTGTAGAAGCAAAATTTTAACAAATGGAAGGGAAAGAGAGTGCATTTTTAAAAAAATATATAAGGAGGGTGGTGTAGAGGAATGTAGGGGATAAGACACGTGGCTAGCATGCAACACCTCAAGGTGTAGCCCATACACCCTCCACCCCCAAAATAAGGGGAAAGATAAATTGTAAAACCAACATCACTTGTCATTCTGTCATACACTCCCTCGGCTGATTCTCCAACTTACCCTCCGTGGCTATGACAACTTCCTAGGGTCGACACAGCCTTGCAAGCTGCTGCCTCTCCTCCCCATCTCTTATGATCTATCAAGGTATGGGCCCCTGATGCGGAGGTGAGGGGCTCTCATAAGGAGGTGCCGCCCTTTCCTTAGGAGCGGAGAAGGCAGCCTGTGCAGCGCCCTCTCATGGCTGCCAGGAAGAAGCCCCATCCAGCTATCCTTGCTGAGACACAGTCCCAACTTTGTCCAGCCCAAAACACTTGACCTTGGTATCTGAACATCTTTCTGTCATGTTTTTTAGTTTACTTTTTTTGTTTTTGTTTTTTAGCCATACCAAGAAGTGCCCCAGGGCTCACTGTTTAGGGGTCTGTGCAGTACTGGGGTTAGAACGTGGGTCTCCTCATGCAGAGCAAACACTTCAGCTTTTAGCTAACTGCTGGCCCTTCTTGTCATGGACTTAAGTGTCTGTGAATATTAACATTATTGCTGAGGGTCATAAAGATAGTATGCATATACCCTGCATATGGCAATCCCCAATTTGATCTTTAGCACCACATATGGTCCCTAAGGATAACCAAAAAGTGATTCAGCATCACAGAAATAAGAGTAAGGCCTGTCACAGCTAAGCTCTGAGCTCTACACCCTAACCCATAAAAAACAAACAAAAAGAAAACTATTGTGGAATAAGCCACTAGTTTAGAGAATATATTCTACCCACCCTTTCTTACTTCTTTTGTATTCTTTTAATTGTTTGTTTGTTTGTTTGTTTGTTTATTTATTTGCTTGGGGGCCACACCTAGCAATGCTGAAGGGTTACTCCATAGTTCAAGGATCAAAGCCAGAACAGCTGCTTGCAAGGCGAGTGCCCTACCTACCATAATATCTCTCCAGCCTGATTTCTTTTCTTTTTCTGGATTCTTTCTTTCCTCTATCCCTGGCCTGTTTATTTCTCACTCTGCAAATTTCTCTAATCTAGTGGCTGGTGGGCAATCTCCTAGAAACTGTGTTCAGATCCCACTTTCTAAAAACTGTTTTTCATATACAACTTTATTGAGCCACAGATGAAGTACTATACTTACATATACTTAAATGGCATGATTTGATATTTTGACATATGTATTAAATTGCTTTTCCATTGTTGCATGTCAGTTCACCATAAAGTTAGTGGCCAAAAACAATGCACATTTATCATCTCACAGTTTCTGTGGATCAAGAGTTGGGGCACAGCAGGACTGGGGTTCCTGTTCAGGTCTCAGGAGGCTGCAATCCAGGTATGTACTGGGCTGTGTTCTCATCCCAGGGTTCAACGGAAGGGAATTATGCTTGTAAGCCCATTCCAGTTGCCCCCATTATTGATTTCCTGTTGGTTAAATAGTCAGAGACCCTAATTTCATACTGGTTGTTGCTTGAAGACCACCATCAGGATTTTGATGTTCTGTGCCCCTTGGCGTTCTCCAACATATCCATATCACCAACCGCACTAGGGAAGTCTCTCAATCCAGCGAGCAAAGGCAGGATTTTAAAGAATGTAATGCAGGAATGACAGCCAATTCCTTTGACTATCTTATATGGACAAAAAGCAAGACGCAGTTCCCACCCATACACAGAGAGAGTGAACTACAAGCAGCAAAGACCCTTGGAATTACTCTACATTTTGTTCACATGTGCACATAATCACTACAATCAAGATAGAAATAAAAAATGTGCTTACCCCCCACACATAGGTTCCTTATGCCCCTGAGCAATCCATCTCTCCCCTACTCTGTCTCCAAACAAGCATTGACCTATTTCCTGTCATGGTGATTAGTTTGCATTCTCTAGAATTTTAAATAAATAAAATCTTACAATATACTCTTTTTGTCTGGCTTCTCTCACTCAAATTATTTTGAGATTCCGTCTTGTTGTGTGTATCAATAGTTTATTCCTTTCCATTGCTGAGTAGCATTCCATCGTATGAATAGATCACGGTTTGTTTATTCATTCATCTGTTGATGGACATTTGGATCCTTTCCAATTTTGAGCGGTTACACATTAAATGTTACAAACATTCACGTAAAAGTTTTTCTGTTTATGTTTTCATTTTTTAAAGTAAAAATCTAGGAGTTTAATAGCTGGTTCCTATGGTAGGTATATGTTTACTTTTAAAAAGCTGCCAGTAGAGAGTGAAGAAAAGTGCCTGCCATAGAGGCAGACGGGGTGGGGGGGAGGTTGAGGGAAACTGGGGACATTGGTGGTGATAAATGTTCACTGTTGGAGGAATGGGTGCTGGAACGCTGTATGCTTAAACCCAATCATGAACAGCTTTGTACTTGTCTATCTCACAGTGACAAAATAATATTTTTTAAAAGAGAAAAAATAAATAAAAGCTGCCAGAGTGGCTACATCCCTTCTTCTCACCAGTAAGGTATAGGAGTTCTGTCTTCATTAACATCAGTATGATCAATCAGTATTCAAATTTTAACTAATCAGACAGATGTGAAGTGGTATGTCATTATGCTTTTAATTTGCCTTTCTCTGATGACTGATGAAGTTTTTCACAATTTATTGGCCATTCATATTTCTTCTTTTCTGAACAACAGTTCAGAATTGTAATTCTGAATTGATTTATTGAACTGATTTGCCATTTTTCCTTCAGTTTCTATTTATGCATTGTGATTTACACTATTATTCAGAGTTTTAAGCATAAAATACCAGCCCACCACCAACACCAGTGTCCCAATATTAATATTCCAATATCCTCCAACCCCTGACTACACCTCCCTTGCAGAATTCACTTTTAATGTGATTATTATAGTTTGGATCACATGTTTAAAATAATGTTAATAAATTTGTTCATTTTAACTTATTACATTATTCACCGTGAGTTTGGGGCATTCACTGTTCCAATTCCAAGGCCACCACAGTGCAGTGTCCTTCCGTCAATAACCCTTCTTTCCCTCCCTCTCCCATCCCACCTCCTTAGCAAATTATGTATTTATTTGTTTGTTAGAGTTTGGGTCACATGCTTCCAGTGACCCAAAGCTGTGGTTTCTCGCTGATAAGTTATTTCTCCAAGTCTCACTCAATTTACTAACAAGGGATCTCTTTCTGCCCTAAGCTACTGTACCTAATAACACAGTAGACACATGCCTTTGTCAAGGAAATAGAAAGTTAGAGAGGGCCAAAGTTTTAAGTAGAAAGGGAAAAAATTTGGTAAAAATCCTGTATCCACAGTAGTCCTAAGGAGACAGGATCTGAAAGCAGAGTCTCCACAAAAGACTGTGCCCCAGTGTGGCCCAGATGGAGGAGCCCCAGACTCAAAAACATAAAGGGTATCCTGCTGGTAATCAAACAATTTCCCTCCCAGCCTCTGACTGCTAAATCAATCTCTCCAAAATTTGTAGTAAAAACAATCACCACAGCCTCTCTCTGGATCTCAGGTTGCAACTACAGAAAGAATTTATTCCTGTCTCCCTTGAGAGTGAACCAGTTAACATTTGCAGAGTAGGGAAAGAAGAAAGATATATTAGTAACAGTACCAGACGGGCACAGAGAGCTGTTCCTCCTCTGGGCACCTAGCAATCACAGAGCATTCAGCCAGTGCTAACAAAGTCTTAACTGTCCATCCCCAGTACAAATAACCTCTACGCTCATAAGGGAATTCTAATCCTAAACTACCTTGTCACTTAAAACATTATCTTCCGGTCCTGTGCTATAGTCCAGTGGGTAGGGCATTTGCCTTGCATGCGGCCAACCCGGGTTCAATCCCTGGCATCCCATATGGTTCCCCCCACGCAGTGCCAGGAATAATTCCTGAGCACAGAGCCAGGAATAACCCCTGAGCACTGCTGCTGGGTGTGATCCAAAAAAGCAAAATTTAAAAAAAAATTATCTTTCGAGACAAGTCATTATGCTTAGTTCTTTCTTTTAAAGGGTTATTGAGAACCTCATAGTTTAACATAACTGAATGCAAAAACTATTTTAGTATGTATTATGAAAAATATTTACTTATTTTAAAATAAAACTATTTTAGTTATAAAAACAACACATCATTCAGACTTCACTGTCACTGTCTTCCCCTTTCAATATCGATTTGCTCGAGCGGGCCCCAGTAACATCTCTATATGTTCTGTCTCATGCAAGTAGAGCCCAAGGGCATCTGCTTGCTCCAGGAACATAAAGAGCCCCAATCCATTCCGAATGAGGTCTATAATTGCTACTGGTATTTGGCATATCAAATACAACACGGGTAGCTTGCCAGGCTCTGCAGTGCAGGTAGCATACTCTTTTCTGACTAAAAGAAAACATTCAGACTTATTATTAGAAAAAATACTCTAGCAATACATACACATATATAAAAGAAAAGACTGCCTGGCCTCTTTCTCACGAGGGCATCAATATGTTGATGCAACCTCCCCTTCTGTTATATAGTTAATATTCTAAAGTACTTTGTTTGCCTGCGTGTCTGTGTGGAGCTTCTGTATGTGTGGATGTGCATGTGTCTGTGTATGTAATGTACGGAAAATAACCTGAGGCTTCACACATCCTAGGGCCTATACCACCTTCCTTGCCCATTGGTCAACAGAATGGAGATTACATAGAGGGAGTAGAAGAAGTCCTGGGGACAGTGGTGGAGGGAAGGAGGCCCGCTCCTGTGTGACGGTGCGGTGCTGGGATAACGTATGCATCGAAAGTATTATTAGCAGCATTGTAAATCTCAGTGCCTTAAAAGAAAGATGGCTAAAAAAAGAAAAGATGAAGGAGAAAGAAAGGAAGAGGAGGAACTTCATCATCAGGAAATGTTCATGGTTTCAAAATCATCAACACACATGTCAGGGGAAGCAAGAGCTTGCTCCTTTCCCTTAAGAAACAAGAGACATGGAGAAGAGGAAGCTGATCCAGTAGCTTTGCTCTATATACACTCCTGGAATCCCTGGGCAGTCCCAGCAGCACTGTGCCCTCCTGTGACAAGTCTGAGAGCTGGCATTTAAAGTGGCGCAAAGCAAGTCCCAGAACTTAGAGAAGAATGCATTTAGCTGAGCAGATGGGGGGCACTCCGCAACCCACCCTACCCCATCTGAAGTTTCCATTCCCCAGCTTTGATCTGGTAAGCAAATCTGCCTCCAATCATGTTGCAAAGGTCGCCCTTCTCTCACTCTCCTCTCATGCTCAGGAGAATGGAACAATTAACAAATAGAAAGTGTTCTGTGTCAGTGCATTATTTTGTACCTGATTTGGGGTGGGACTGAAAAACAGGCCCTTTCAAATCTTCTCTTTGGTCCACTTCCTCCCTTCCCTTCCCCCAAAACCTAAACTCTGGGGTTCCCCTAGGGATTTTATAGAAAGCAGCCCATCTGGAATATTCTGCTGACAGAAAGTCAGTAATTGATGCCAGCCGGAGAAAGCACAAATTCTGCAATAGCTTTCATTCCAGAAAAGTCTTGCCTCCCTTGCAGCATCCGTGGCAGCCAGGCTGCGTCCAAGAGCCTTGTGACCTCAAGTTTTCAGTCTCCTGAACCCAGGGCCCAAGAGCTGTTTGTGTGGAATGATTTGTCACTCAATTTCTGCAAAGTTCCTTTGAAAGTGGGGATAACAAGACATCCTTCACAGTGCGGTTGCGAAGACCAACTGTGGTTTGGTCAGACTGTTATTTCTCCAAACAAAAACCTGTTGAGTTCCTGTTCCTGCAAGGATAGATGGGGTGTGGTTTCTCACAATTAAGTGTCAGAACACCACTGAAATTTAACGGTTTGGTGCGGGTGAGTGAGTTACTTCATTTCTGAGCTTCATTTGTTTTATCTATAAAATTAGGGAACTAATATCGACCTTAGAGAATCTGCATGAACACTTGATGATAAGACATTTAAAGTTCATGACACAAGCCTGGTACGTAGTGCTCTAAATGCTGACGATGATCCGTGCATGCAGAGGTCAGACATTACAGGCCCATGACTAGAAGGCAGTAGATGTTGGGTGAGTAGATAAACAAGTGGGTGAGCACGTGAATTGGTTAAGAGTCTGTTTGGCTGTAGGTCATTTAGATCCAGTAAATCAGATAGGTGGATGTTTTTCCCTGCATAATAATAGGTCCTGAAGCACATAACCTCGGACTGACAGAGCTGCTCCAGGGAACCATCCAGACCCAGGGCTCTTACAAGCACATGGGCTTCCTCTTTGCATGTTCCACTTCCTGTGCTCCATTCAGGAAAAAGCAGCAAATGCTTCAGAGGCTGCATCTGTAAACTGGGAAAGGCTGGTCTCCCCATCTCTCACCTGTTCTATGACCTACCAGCCAATACAATGTCGAAAAACACTTCTCCTCTGGAGTAATGCCTTCATGGAAAGATCCCATATATGAGCCATCTGGGGTTCAGAATCATTCACACACTGTTCAAAGCAATAACTCTGAATATATTTGGCAAGATGAACACATGTTTGTAAAAACATTAACTGAAGAAAGGCTGATTATAACATTTGATCCAGGTACTAATATAGAAAGTTATTTCTAAGTTATATTAAATGAATAAAAGGAAATGCCAGACAATACATGTGGATGATCTCATTTTTTGGAAGAAAAAAAATATATATAACAAAACAAAACCTAGGGTGAAGTCATAGAGACTCACTTTCAACTCTAAAATATTTTATTGTTTCAAATTTTTACAGCACATACATATTCATATATCACTTATTTAATAAAATAATATAATTATAGCAATGCAATAACATAGCTATATAAAATGATGATGTATGCATAGGGGAAAACTTGGAAAGCCTTCTAGAAGAATGTAAAAAATGGCTGAGTTAGGCTAGTAAAACGATTGCAAAGTCCCAATTTGTATTATTATTATTTAACATGTGCAACAAATATGACTTTCCCTCACAAGCTATTCACATGTGGCACAGATTGGTTTCTAAAGCCATACAAGTATGACATGAAATAAAAGTAACCCGGGGCTTTGAGGATTGAGGGATCAGACAAGTGCAGCCTCAGTTGAGACCAAAATTGGCAGCGATTACCTGGGTAGTTTGAAACCAAATTATTTTAGCTAAACTCAGTGGGAGGGGAAAGCTTGCTCTCTAGTTTCTTTCCTTTTCTTTTTTCTGTTTTTCCTTTCATCCAAGCACAGGATAAGAACCAGGAAGGTGGACTCTTCCTCTATCTCTGCGATTCTGTCTGTGCAGAACCATGGGAAGTGGTGGGCCTTTTAGCCTGGCCATACTGAGAGGAGAAAGGGGCTGGAGCCTGCAGGCCGGTTACCTTGCACTGCCTTGTAACTCTACTTTTGATTTCCAAATGGGAGGACATTGACTGAATCATTAACTTTGACTCCTATAATAAACCGAGTCACCCAAAGCAGCTCAAAACAAACAATTGTTATGGGACAATTCTAAGTTGAGCATAGGAAGAAATATCCATCAGCAGGTTCCTGCTTGAGCATTCATACCAGCTGCCACTCAATGACTCATTAGGTGCATATACCAAATCATCCATTTAATGAACATGATCTCAGCTCATCCTCTCTGTGACCCTGCTAGTTAGATATTACACAGAGAAAGAGAGAGAGAGAGAGAGAGAGAGAGAGAGAGAGAGATCATCAAATGAGAATCTAAAATTCAAACCTAGGTAATATCCAAAAATCTATGCTTTAAACCTATTTCAACTTTCTCACATGCATCTGTATGTGAACAGAATTTGGGTCCTTTACAACAAAGGAACCATGCAAATTTCATTGGTGTTAGGGAATTTTTTAGAGTTTTCTGAATACTTTCAATGCTACAAACAGACCCATGGAATAGTAGCTAGGCCTAATTCTACCCAAGTGTGTTCACGTGGCCTGTAGGCAGTTAGGTGTACTGTTCCCCAAGCAATATATTACTTGAGCCACAGTAGCCTAGAATGTATGGCTTTAATATATTACCAAAGGGAAAATGTTCTGATGATTTACTGGGGTACACATCATTTGTATTATGAGGCAACATTAATCAAAGAAATGGAGTTGGCTTCTGAAAACCATTAGGTAAATCCCAAGGTCTGCAGTTAATGTATTCACCTTGGACCAGTGTCTGGAAGGAATGAAAGATCACATTGCCTTTGCTTTAAAGTTGCCTTCCTAAGAGTAAAGCCAGTTTCTGTGTATTTGTAGGAGGGGGCAGGGGAAGCGGGAGGAGTGTGGGAGATGGTGTTCATAAGTTGCTGGAAATTTTTTAGGTGCAATGTAAGATGAACAATTATTAAAAAGTCCCTACCAGGTGCATCTCAGAAGGAATAAAGGGCAGTCCCCTAGTTACAGCTTTGGAGACAAGAGATCTATGCTGGGTTTCTAATTTTTTATCACCAGGACTAATATTAAA
>JAJIBD010006501.1:0-12500 GCA_021461705.1 Cryptotis parvus | reverse complement strand
ACATTCTTCCAGAGCAGATGTTCCACCTGACCTCAGAGAGCCCCACTGCCTCACAGAGTGTCACTATTCCCAACTGACTGCCTTGTCATGCTCTAAGGAAACCTACGTCAGAAACAAGTTACTAACAGGATATTTTAGAATTTAACACATCATTTAAAAAAAGAAAAAAAAACCTACAAGTGATCTCACAAAGTGTTGGTGGATGCTTGAAGTAAGACTTAATATTAAAGTGGCAATGTGCCTGCAATCAATAGCGCCACACATAATATCTCTTCTAATGCCTAGTAGTCTTATTTTCACATCTACATTTTTGCCCACGTGGATAGTCACTGAGAAACACTTCCATCCCGGCTGAAGCAATAATGTTCAACTCACAGGCTCTGCACCTTGAAGAAGTTGCATATTTTCCCTTCATTTTCGCGTACACTAAACTCTAATTACATTTTCAGCTGCTTCAGAAATCATGTCCTTGATTGTTTATTTACCTAAATGCAGTTTGGGGAGCAGAAAAGACTATGATGTCAGGTTGGGGGAAGAGGAGGTTAAACATCTTGCACAAAACAATTTCCCAGCTCTCACTCACAGATTCAGAATTGAGTCAGGGGGCTTGGGGCAGCGTTAACCCCATAAAGACGGTTCCTGTTCGAGACCTGCTAAAACCCACCATGGAGATAAAATATTCCTTGACTTCTGGATGAAGCTGGGTCAGAGCTTATTCATTCACCCTTAGATGATAATTCTTAGATGTTAAGTAATATGCACAGGTCCCACAACCATCCACTCATTTCTAGGAGCAGAAAGAACTTGGGTCACCAATTCTCTCTACCTCTCTCCCTCCCTCTCTCCCTTTCTCTCTGTCTTTCTATCTCTGTCTCTGCCTGTCTATCTGTCTCAGCCTGTCTGTCTGTCTATCTATCTATCCATCCATCTCTCCCTCTCACACCCAGCAAAATTCCTAGTCCTTCTTGAAAGAACTAGACACAGAAATCTCTCATAAATGTGAGATGTAAAGATACACAGTCAGCAAGCAACAAGTGGCCAAAGGCAACAGAACTGAAAAAAGCTGGTCCACGAAAGTGATTTTGGGGTAAAGTAGTGAAAGGATGGGCCCAAAAAAGTATGAAAAAAATGCTCATCATCACTAATCATCAGAGAGATGCAAATCAAAACAACAATGAGATACCACTTTACAACACAGAGACTGGCACATATTCAAAAGAGCAAGAACAACAAGTGCTGGCGTGGATGTGGGGAAAAAGGGGACACTCATCCATTGTTGGTGGGAATGCCGGCTGGTACAGCCTTTCTGGAAAACAATATGGACTTTCCTCCAAAGACTAGAAATTGAACTCCCATTTGACCCAGCCATACCACTCCTGGGAATCTACTCTGGGAAACCAAAAATACGCGAGCGGAAACACCATCCCTACTTTTATGTTCATAGCAGCATTATTCACAATAGCCAGAATCTGGAAGCAACCAGAGTGCCCGAAAATCGATGACTGGATAAAGAAGCTTTTGGTACATCTACACAATGGAATACTATGCAGCTGTTAGGAAAAATGAAGTCATAAAATTTGCCTATAAATGGATGGACATGGAGAAGATTATGTTGAGTGAAATTAGCCAGAAGGAGAGAGACAGATACAGAATGACTGCATTTATTTGCATGGCATAAATATATATGTACATATTATGATACCAATATCCAAGGTCAAGTGAAGCATATATCGGGAGGTCTTGTCAAAGGTGGAAATTATCACAAACGTGTGGGAGTCAGAGTTTAGGTAAGACAGAAAATGGAACAGGGTGCTAATAATAGTCGAGGGTACTAATGCCAACCTAGAACTGAGCATTAAATAGAGGCAAAAGGATACACATGACAACCTTTTAATGTATGTTCTGTAATCCATAGTCTGGAAGGGAAGGAAAAGAGAGAGAGAGAGAAAGGGAAAGAAATAAAGAACCTGCCATGAAGCAGGGCTGGGGAAGGGGGAGGGAACCGGGATGTTGGTGGTGGGAGATGAGCACTGGTGGAGGGACGGGTGCTGAAACACTGTATGACCAAAACCCAAACATGAACTTTTTAATTGTATATCTTTTTATTTGTATATCTCACGGTGTATAATAAAATACTTAAAAAAAAAGAAGCTTTAGTACATCTACACAATGGAATACTATGCAGCTGTTAGGAAAAATGAAGTCATAAAATTTGCCTATAAATATATGGACATGGAGAAGATTATGTTGAGCAAAATTAGCCAGAAGGAGAGAGACAGAATGACTGCATTTATCTGCATAACATAAATATATATGTACATATTATGATACCAATATCCAAGGTCAAGTGAAACATATATCAGGAGGTCTTGTCAAAGGTGGAAATTATCACAAACGTGGGGGAGTCAGAGGCTAGGTAAGACAGAAAATGGAACAGTGTGCTAACAATTGTCGAGGGTACTAATGCCAACCTAGAACTGAGCAGTAAATAGAGGCAAAAAGATACACATGACAACCCTTTAATGTATGTTCTGTAATCCATAGTCTGGAGGGAAAGGAAAAGAGAAAGAGAGAGAAAGGGAAAGAAATAAAGAACCTGCCATGGAGGAGGGCTGGGGGAGGAGGGAGGGAACCGGGACGTTGGTGGTGGGAGATGGGCACTGGTGGAGGGACGGGTGCTGGAACACTGTATGAACCAAGACCCAAATATGAACTTTTTAATTGTATATCTTTGTAATTGTAAAAATAAAAAATTAAAAAGAAATTAAAAAGAAAAAAATGAAAAGGATGGGCCTTTGGGACCTTGGTGGAAAGAAGTAGATATCCTGGTGGTGGGTGTGGCATTGCAATGGTGCCTGTATGAAACTATGATTCACTGTATTCGAAATCACAATACCTCAGAAAAGATTTTTTAAAGAAATTTTAAAATTTAAGTGATTAAAAAAGGTTTTTTAAAATAAAGTTGAGGGCCGGAGCTATAGCCCAGCGGGTAGGGCGCTTGCCTTGCACGCGGTCGGCCCATGCCGGCCCGATTCAATCCCTGGCATCCCATATGGTCCCTCGAGCACCGCCAGGAGTTATTCCTGAGTGCAGAGCCAGGAGTAACCCCTGAGCATTTCCGGTGTGACCCAAAAAGCAAAAAAAAAATAAAATAAAGTTGAGCCTTCTGTAATAGAACAATGACAAACCCGTGGCCTTTGATGACAAAACTTATCAACAGTGGCGGGAGGGGGGAGGGCATGAAGAGGGGGCCAGAGGTGACACAGAAGCGGAGGGTTGTGGGCACTTTGGTGGTCATGGGTGCAGTAACTTTTTACACCAAAACAATAATGGTTAACACTTATCATAACCCTATTACCTAAGCTAAAATAAAATAATTTTTATTAGCAGAGAAACAACAAAATTAAAATTGAACCTTCTGTCTCACAGATCAGGGCCTCTAACAGGTGGGAAGATTCGTCTGTCACTTTGCTTCTCCTACTTCTGTTCAGCTCACTGGGGGAGATGGGGCTGGAAGGGGCTTGCTTGCATGAGTCGGTCCCCAGACCCATATGGTCCCCATGAAGAGTGATCCCCGAGCAAAGTCAGGAGCGATGCCGAGCACAGCTGGGTGTGGCCTAAAAACTGAGAAGAAAAAATGTAAAGGTAGAGGAGCTGTGGAGAAAAGGTATGGAACCCCTCACTGGAATGAAGCCCATGTCTGGGGCTGGTTGGCTATTTTAAGCTCCCTACAGTTGCTCTGTGGCAAGGACCAATCACTGCTGGTTTCTGAGAAACTCTACTGGAAGCATTATATCATAATTCTCTTTCTGAGTGTATTCTATTTCCCTCTGGTTGTTTGCTTTACTTTCTCCTCTCACCACAGGAAATTTAGAGGCACTTAGTGGTCCATACTTGCTTGGAATCATGTCAACCAACTAAGCAGTCCTCTTGGGAAAACTTACAGTGCCTTGGGAGATCCTACCCACTGCCCACCTCTGGGCCCATGGCTGAGTGCCCATTCAGGCTTCCCTATTCCCCCGACCCTGAAGCACATGTGGCTTGTGCACAATGAGTCGGGAACCTGCACAATGCTGCTGTCCTATGCCTCTCCACACGCCCCCACACACACACATTTAACTGATCTCTTTGCAGCTTCTCGCAAGGCCGCATCAAGCTCACCTACACCCCAGAACAATCCTCTCAGCTGAAGTTCTCTCCATTATCCAGCACTTCTCCTTTATGTCTTTGTCTGCATTCTTGGCTTTGGGAGTTTGGTTCATTTGGCGGAGGTACACTCAGCAGTACTGGGAGTTACCCCCGCTTTGTACTCTAAAGTTACTCCTGGCAGTGCTTGGGAGACCACACCGAGCCAGGGATTGTCCCCATGGCTCCTGCATGCATAACGCATACTGCAGTCCTCTGAGTCATCTTCCTGTCCCCTGCTTTGGCTTCTGACCCCTTTTGCCCGGCCTTCTCTGAGTGCAAAAGCCCCTCATTTAGAATGGAGACACGCCATTTATAATCTAGTCTCCCAGTAGAAGAAAGAACTCGCTTCATCCTCTTATTACAGAACAATTCATGTGTTCCACTATAAGCAGCCTGGGTCCCTAGTTACTACCAGGAACACTATCTACCAACCCCACGACCCCGAGCTCTGCGTGATACCACCTGCCCCTTTGGGCTGGAGGTTGAGAATCTAACCCACTGGGACCAAAGCAAATAAGGTTAAATTGCAGCCCATCCCACTTTCTTGGAACGAGATTTACTTTCTTGGCCTTTCTCAAACAGACTCTAAATGATACATACCTATTACTGTTCTGAGAGGCTTCTAGCTCATTCACACAAGCAGACCCCTAGCCACAGGGCTCGCTCCGGAAACAGACATAAAACAGCTCCCCTAGTGGCTCCTCTCAGACTCCCTCAGTTGTTTTAATGACTTTTATTCTGGAAGAACTGTTCTGTACCAATTCAAAGCCTAGGCCAATATCCTGGGCCAATCTTAGCCTCTGGATACCAGTTATTAGTTTAACTTTTATGGAAAGAAGACCTCTGAGGCCAGGTGAGGGTTAATTGTGCTTCTTTTGTTAGTTCAGAGCTTCATGTTATGCCAAGAAAACATTAGCCTCATACCTTGTTTATACTAGAGAAGAATGAATGGAGAAAAAATTGTTCCTTTCCCTTCTTTCTAAGTCACCCTTTTCTTAATAGGTTGGAAGCTAACTTCTTATAAAACCTTAACAATGGAACATCATGCTTGAAAGAAAGTCTCAGGTTCTTGGCACTGAGCACTGCCAGCACTTCACGGTTTGATTTTTTCTTCTTAGCTAGCTGTTCTTTTCCTTTCAGCAGGAATGCTTTTTGGTTTTTATAGCCAAACAGGATGAGAGAAGCAAAACAGCAAGAGGTATTCATGTAGTCATGTTACATTAAATTTCTCTAACATACAGTTCCATTAGTTTTCTTTCTTACTTAAAGAATAACACTGTGTGTGCATTAGGATTTCAGTCCTCAAAAGTAGACCTGCTCATAAGTAATAGGAGATTAAAGAACTGATGTCTCTTAGAAAGAGAAATAACATGCCAATTGTGTTTATTTGTTGGATTACATGATTTATGTTTCCTCATCTGAAGATGGAACAGAGAAGAGGACACGTGACACTGTTTAGATAATCCCCAAAGAAAGTTGAAGTTCCTCCTTCAGAAAAAGGGTTGTCTTTCATTTAACATATAAATGGTACTGACAGCTTATACGGAAGAGAAAGATTTCTTATATCCTAAGAAATAAATTCAAGATGCACCTAATTTCCTTTCCAGAGAAGGAGAATATTTAGCATTCTAAGAGAGGAAAAAAAAGGAGGGGGGAGGAGATTTAGAAGGAATCCCATTAAAAATCCTTTTATGGAACTTGATGTTCATGCACTTGTAAAAAAGGATAAATGCAATTTGAGCTAAAGATGTTTATTTAAAATTTTTAGATGCCCCAAACATATTTCAACCTCTCAATAACTTCTCTTCATTCTATGTGAATAGTTAAAGCAAATAAAACAATAATACTGCATAAACACTTTGGAAAACTCTAACATGGAAAACAAAATACATTAACAAAGTTTCTAAATAAATATTCTCTTTTGCTAGTTGTTCTACTGAAAAACTAGGTGACAAAGAATCTCTGGGTATATATCCCATGATTTCACAAAACTCCAAAGTGGTATATATAATTTTCATTAAATAAGTATAAAATGTTTTATGCATTAAAGGATCATGGTCTTGTTCTAGTTGCTAAATTCATTATTTTTCCCTTTAAAATCATCAATGGGGTTGGCCGGAGTGATAGTCCAGGGGTTAGGGCATTTGCCTTGCATGTGGCCGGCCCATGCCGGCCCAGGTTTGATCCTCAGCATCCCATATGGTCCCCTGAGCACCACCAGGGAGTAATTCCTGAGAGCAGAGCCAGGAGAAACCCCTGAGCATTGCCGGTGTGACCCAAAAAGCTGTATCACTGTATCACTGTCTTCCCATTGTTCATCGATTTGCTCAAGTGGGCACTAGTAATATCTCCATTAGTCCTGTCACAAGCAAGTGCAACCCAATAGCATCTACTTGCTACAGGGACAGGAGGAGCCCGAAACCATTCTTCAGGTTATGGAACTGAGGTCCATAATAGTTACTAGTCTTTGGCATAAAAAGTAGATAAAACACGGTAGCTTGCCAGGCTTTACCGTGTAGGTGGTATAGTCTCAGTAGAAGGCTCTCAACCCGAGCATTTACTGATGAAACTTAAAGGGGAAAGATCAGGTTTTCTCTTGGATGGAGCTCTGAGGAACTATGGAGTCTGGATGTTGAAAATGACTAATTGCATGATGTGTGATTTGCTCTGGCTTCTTGCCAGGCTTACTGGTATCAGTTAAAACATGTCTATAACTGTTTACTATGTATAAATGTGAAAGAAATTGGGAAGAACCTTATGCAAAATTCAGTATCCTATAAAAATATCGTGGTGGCGGCTTTGCACGCGCGCCAAGGGACATGTAGGTCTGGCATGGGTGGGTCTCTCTCTTCTGGAGCAACTGGCATGGAGGCGGAGGAAAGGGCAGGGCCCAAAATTCCACTCCGAGTCCGGCCAGCATGGTCTCTCCCCGGCTCATGAGAGCAAACCCTTGGTGCAATGTTGGACTCGGCCAGGGGATGGCCGAGCCCTTACCAGGAGGTCAGCTCCATGGATTGCTTTCACATGGGGCCGGGCCGAGCAGCGCAGCTGTGGGTCTGAAGTGGATGGGTCTGGATCTCTTCCGGGTTGCAAATTAGCAAAAAAATTGACCCAAAAAAGCAAAAAAAAACCATCACTGGGAAGCTAGAGTAATAGTGTAGTAAGTAGGGCACCTGCCTTATACATGAACAACTCATGTTGGATCCCCACATCCCATATGGTACCAAAAGCCTTCCAAGAGTGAATACTGAACACAGAGCTAGGAGTAAGGAATTTAGGTACACTGCTGAGTGCTGCTGGGTATGACCCAAGAACCAAACAAAAGTTTAATTAAATTAAAGAATCAATCATCACTGGGCCAAGGGAGATAGCTCAAGGTGCTGAACACACGGCTTGCATAAACTATGCCCCAAGCTTGATCTCTGGCACTGCATGGGACCCCAAATACCACTAGGTGTGGCCAGCAGTGCTATAGTAGTAAACTGGAACACTGAACTGAGTCCGGCCTGCACATCCAGGCCACATATGGTAGGGAGGGACTCTGGGCCCCTGAGTACCATTAGAGAGATGGCCAAAAGCAAATAACGGGCCAGGGAAATAGTACAGCAGGTAGGGTGCTTGGCTCAAATGCAGCCAACCTTGGTTCAATCCCCGACATCCCATAGGGTGATCCAGGTGTAATTCCTAAATGCAGAGTCAAAAATAACGACTGGAATTTAACTTAGGAATTACTCCTGAGCCAGTCAGGTGTAATTCCTAAGTGCAGAATCAAAAATAACCCCCGGGCATCGTTGGATGTGTACATCAAGCCCCCAAAAAAACAAATAAATAAAATTATGATCACTGCTTCATAGGAAATTACATTCTAAACAAAAAACTAGATGTGAATGTGCCATAAGGAGAACCATCTAAATAAAAAACCCAGTTTCCTGATTGTGCTTTATAATAGTATGTACACATATGTAATTCTCATTATTGATTAATGTATATATTCACTTACATTAATATATAACATATATATTCGCTACCTTAATATATATATATATATATATATATATATATATAACTTACACTAATATACATTAATATATAACAAAAACCTATAGAAATCTTTTTTTTTCCTTTTTGGGTCATGCCCGGCAATGCTCAGGGGTTTCTCCTGGCACTGCACTCAGGAATTACTCCCTGGCGGTGCTCGGGGACCATATGGGATGCTGGGGATTGAACCCGGCTGGCATGGGCCGGCGCGCTGCAAGGCAAACGCCTCTACCCGCTGGGCTATCGCTCCGGCCTCAAAAACCTATAGAAATCTATTGGGAACCATTTCCATGTCTTGCCCACAGGGGAATGGAAAACACATCATATCAGTCTGATGTGAACCCTTCTGAGGAGGGGCTCCCTGGTCTAGTATCATCACAGAATGAAGCTCCCATCATACTGTGAAGGACTACCCTTATTAGGAAATAAAAAATCCTCAAAAGTTGAAGTGTGTTCATCTTACAAGCAAGAACTGCATATACCACATGAAATAGCAAAGGGGGCCTTACTTCAGTTAATGCCAAGAACCAGATTATTACCTCTTAAAAAATTATCCTCCCAAAGGAGAAAGATTCTTATTAAGAGGGGAGGATTTCAAAGTCTCTTTAGAACTGTACCTCTGGGTGTTATTTTTCAGGCATCATAAAACATTTGTATTCAGCCATTTTTGGGTCCAAGTAAAACACTTCTGAAGATAAGTGAGGTTTGTTTCCTGAGTTAAGGATATCTTTAAGTGACAGATGTAGGACAATAAAAGGCCTTTTCAGAAGCATATAAACTGGAACCAGGACAAACAAATTTCAAGACTGTTGAGAGATTGAGAAACCTAACAGGACACCTCACATTTAACACATTCTCAATGGACTTCAGACTTCCTGGCTGTTCCTGAGCTATTTCCCATGAAGCAGGGACTCATATATCAGTGTCAAACGTCCTCTGGCTGATACTTTCCACAGCACTCAACAGTTCAGTGTACATGAGAGCCAACCTGTGGAGGAGGAGGCGATTTCAACTTGTGTGAATGATCTCAGTTGTGCGCATGCAATTATTCACAGGTTCATTCAAGGAATGGCTGAGAACTCCATTCCCAAGAAGATGCTGCAAATCCCAGGGCCCCTTGGCCCTTGTACTGCTGTTGATCTTGAGAGTAGTGAGGGGCCTTGCTTCATTTATCTATGGTCCACAGACAGATTTGGAGCCACTTCTTTTAGTATTGCAGGATATCAATAAAAAGAGGCGGCTTGCAGGTACTGAGATGCCTCTTTGTCACGCCAACACTACCTCCTGCTCCTTTCTTCATGCTGACTTCCAGAGCCTTTGGAGGCCACAGTCACCAGGAGAAAGATGAAAGAGGAGGAGGATAATTAAAATGGGAAGGTGTGTCTACCTCATCCTTCACTGTTTTACCACCACTCCTATTATCTAGCGTCTAGTAACGGCGAAGTGTCTTATAACAGACTAACTCTTCAGCTAGTAACTCTCAGTCCAAAACTCTGGACAAAATATGAAAAGCAGCTAGTGGAAGCTACTGGAGAAGGATGAGCAGCAATCTAGTACAAGAAATAAAGACAATCAGTGGAATTATGATTCTTAGATTCAGCATTTCATACCCAAACATCTTGTCCTCCACTACATCCTCCATGAATAAATATTTTCAGGTAAAACACAGAGTTGCTGTACTCTCTATCTTCAAGGTTTTGCATGTCACTGTGCCAAACTCTCCTCTCTAGGCTGTTAATAGAAATGTCAGTTCAACAGAGGAAGTCACATCAGAAGCGTAGAATTTGTGAACAAACATCATCATCTAGTAGCTACAGCATATCATCCTTCCTCACATATGGGGGCAGCAGTGAATAACTGGCTAAAGCCTGTGTTTGGTCTGTCTAGGGCTTACTCAGACACCCCTTACCACTCAATGTATGCAATTTAATCCTTCATACTTCTAGGCAACATTCAGCTTTTCTCTGTCAACTGCCTTGCTGATTATAAAATCCTACTACTCTTGTGGTACATGAAACAATTTAACTTCATTCACATTTAAGTCTATGACTCACTTTCGTTCTAGTTGAAGAAGAATCCAGGTACTCAGCAGTACCTTAGGGATTAATAATGCCTCTATCAGTGAGCTGATATAAAATGGGAGGGTTGGGGTGTCCTTGCTTCACTGGTGGAGGAAGTGGGCTGTGGTGATGGGTGTGGTGTCAGAATGATGTAAGCATGGAAAGTATTACTAAAAACACTGTAAATATTTTTTTTTTGCTTTTTGGGTCACACCCAGCAATGCTCAGAGGTTACTCCTGGCTCTTCGCTTCAGGAATTACTCCCTGGCAGAGCCTCGGAGGACCGTATGGGATGCTGGGGATCTAACCTGGGTGAGCCAGCTGCAAGGCAAATGCCCTACCCACAGTGCTGTCACTCGCCCCCTGTAAATACTTTTTTTATTAAATACTCAATAAAAAAATTTTAAAGAAAGACATCTCTACCTTACTAAAGCCTACCCTACTATCCAGAAATCTACTCAAAAGAAATTAGTGCATCTGTCCATAAGAATAAATGTAAAAGAAAATTTGTTGTAGAGTTACTCATAACAAAGAGTGGAAACAACCCAAATATCCTTCAAGAGTAGGATAAGGGGGTCGGAGCTACAGCACAGCTCGTAGGACTTTTGCCTTGCACATGCCCAACCAGAGTACTATCCCTTGCACCCCATATGGTCCTATGACCTTTCCAGGAGTGATGTCTGAGTATAAGAGCAAGAATTAAGCCCTGAACACCTCTAGATATAACCAACACCCCCATGTAGAATGAATAAATTATCTTGGAATATTAATACAATGGAAATTCACAGAGAAATACAGAATAACAAACTATTAATGTAAACAAAAAATTTGTATGAATTTCAGAGTTATTTCCAGGAAAGAAGCCAAAAGCATAGACACCATATGTTCCATTTGCATAAAATTCAAAGATAAGTAAAACTGAAGATAATAACAGAAAACTGAATGAAGGTTATTTCTAGATAAGAAATATTATTAACTGGGAAGTGATACAATAGAACCTTCTGAGGTGCTAAGATATGTACTGTTTCTACAGAAGATGGGTTACATTGATATCTCAACATATGTGAAAATTTGAGTTGCCTGTGATTAGTGCTTCTCCATATAAAGACATATAATTAAATAAAAAGTGCACACATAAGAATACTAAGGTGAGGGGCCAGAGGCGATAGTCCAGCGGGATAGGGCGTTTGCCTTGCGCGTGGCCGGCCTGTGCTGGCCCGGTTCGATCCCCGGCATCCCATATGGTTCCCCGAGCACCGCCAGGAGTAATTCCTGAGTGCAGAGCCAGGAGAAACCCCTGAGCATTGTCGGTGTGACCCAAAAAAGCAAAAAAAAATAAAAATACCAAGGTGAGATCTTAATTTATTCTGTCTTAAGTATTGTAGATCATTTGTAGCTTAAAATCTATAAAGTCAACCTATACTTGAAACGAACATGTATAATATTATAGTGCAATGTTACTTTAATGGGAAAGAATTAAAGGTGTTTCCACGCTTACTTCATCCATCAAACTGCCTAAGGTTCAGCTTGTTCATCACACTGACTTGCTCTAATGCACTCTGACAAAAAAATAGATGGTAAATAATGGGCCGCAGAGATAGTTCATTGAGCTGGAGCTCATGCTTTGCATGGAGAAGGCCTAGGGTTTAAATCTCTGGTACTGCAACATTGCCCTCAGCTCCACTAGTAGTGATCCCTAATACTAAACTCAAAGTAGACCTTGAGAACTATCTAGTATGATTCAAAAACCAAACAATGAACCAAGATGCTCATTAAATTCATCGTTGGTATAAATTTGGAATTTATTTAGAATTTTGAGAATAATAGGAAAACAGGAATTTTTTTTTTTTTTTTTTTTTGCTCTTTGGGTCACACCCGCGATGCTCAGGGGTTTCTCCTGGCTCTGCACTCAGGAATTACTCCTGGCGGTGCTCGGGGGACCATATGGGATGCCGGGGATCAAACCTCGGGCCGGCACAGGCCGGCCGCGTGCAAGGCAAACGCCCTACCTGCTGGGCTATCGCTCCGCCCCGAAAACAGGAAAATTTTGACCCCTTTAAGATACAGTGATCAAAACAGTAACAATATTAATGATTCATTAAAAATGATTCTATTAAAATATTCATCAGATAAGGTAGATATTCATAACCATTATATTACCCTATGGGGGGGAAATAAAGAGCTTCTTAACTCTCAAGCTAAACAAAGCTTCTT